>JADDOH010017372.1:0-43138 GCA_016648135.1 Agrypnia vestita
TCCAAAGTAACATTTGGCGACCTAAAAAAAAAAGGTCGCCAGCCAGATTTCTTCATTCGATTCCAAAAAATTTTCAAACCATGGGGGGGGGGGGGTTGTTACAGTTTCCAGAGATTTCTTCGTTTAGCTACATCACCTTCCCAAAAATTTCTTCATGGGTCCCAAAATTTTTCAAACCATGGGGGGGGTTGTTACAGTTTCCAGAGATTTCTTCATATATCTACATCAACTTCCCAAAAATTTCACGTAAAAAGTGAATGAAGTATATGTACTTTGTAGTGTTCGCTTTGAAATGAAGTGTACTATTTGAAATTTATACTTTCAATAACTTTGGTGTTTGTAGTTTGTAGTGTGCACTACACATCAAAACGTGCGAAGTGTGCACTTCAATGTAATGTAGTACTACATTGTAGTAGTGAGTACAGAGCGGACCCATCACTAATCACTTGGCTATTGCAAGATTACTCAATCATAAATTAATTAAGATAATGCGAGCGCGCTCCACTAGGTAGGTATATGGTTCACATATTTTTGTAAAAACCCGCTATTATACGTAATACTAGAATACATATTAAACACCACATTAAAATTAATCATTTTTCTCAGTACACATTCCTCACGGGCATCGCGCAGATTCTTACCCACATCAACACTAGTGACCTTGTATCTAAGACTCGGAACTTCTAAGAAGAAAAAAAATCAATTTCGTTTTGTTTTTATTTTGGTTCAACGTAATATTGCATTGTTTTATACATACCTATGACTATCTTTTTTCCCGAATACAAATATTTTGTTTACTTCTTTTTATAATTTTAATTATTCATTTCTAGTAGGTACTAGAATTTGGATATTTGTAGGTACAAAAATTATATTTTGGAAGGCAGAAAGTATTGGCTATGGGCCAGTAGGTACAGCCAATAGCCAATTGCAGAATTGGCCGCTAAGCGGGCATTAATACAGTCGCCCACAGGGCCTACCAGCAAGCTTAACATCTTCCTTCTTCTTCTTCCTCAGCCTTCTTCCGTCCACTGTTGGATGTAGGCCTCTTCCATTTTCCTCCACTCATCTCTGTTTCTCCACTTCGCATCCAGGTTCTTTCTGCTTGCAGGACTATGTCATCAGACCGCCTTTTGGGAGGTCTTCCGACGCTTCTACTTTTCGTCCAGAGCCTTCACTGTAGGATTCTGGGTGCCCATCTAGTATCCTCCTGTCGAGCCATATGTCCATCCCACTACCATTTTAATTTCGCAATATGGTCCATAATATCGGCAACATATGTTCGGCGTCTTATTTCTTCATTTCTGATTTTATCTCGAAGGCTCACGCCGAGCATCTGCCTTTCCATGGCCCGCTGTGTACACTTTAATTTGTGTATGCTTTTTGCTGTTAGTGTTAGGTATATATGTCAACATCGGTAGGACACTTGTAACAAATATTTTTCTTTTCAGGCATACTGGGATTAAGCGTAACTGCTAGTTATTATATATTATTTACAATATTACTGCCCTATAACCGGACAGGAATTAGAAGAAGAAAGGTCCTATGAAATCAGTAATATAATTAATAGCAATTTAATCGGACTTTTGGATTGTAGTATTAGATAGTAAGCTCACTGAAAAATATGCGAATAAAACGCATTTTAATTAAAAATAAAATGTATTATTCTATATTGAGAAAGGAGTTAAAACCAATGATACCTATAATAAACTATATACGTCAATGGTTAAAACACTATTCTCCATCAATTATTTTCTCTTTAATAACACATTTTGTACCATAGTTGGACACATAATTACATTCCTATCAAGTTTACTCAGCATACGCACCTCTCTGCTTACGTGAGTATTAAAATTATTGTTTGCTGTCTCTTATAATAATTAGGAATCTTATTCTTTTATATATTTTTCCCGATTCCGGAGTCAGTGTTCTCAAGTACAATGAGTTAGCAATTAATAGTTTATTACAGGATGCGATAAAAGTTAATGCCTATTTGGAATCCTTTTTCAAATGAAGATCGGTTTTTTTATTTTTGTAAAATAAGAACAATGGTTTATCCGGTATCCCGCCGGCCCTATCCGCCCCTGATAGGTAGGTACTTATATATTATGTACCTACATTATGTCCTTATTGTTACATTACAAAAACACGCATTTTTCTTATACAATCTGTACAGCAAAAAAGTGTCTTGTGTTAGGTAGAAAAATAATAATTGTACATTATTTTAACATTTTATATTATTTATTTTATCATAAGCTACATTTACAAATGCAGGAAGATATCATTCACTTAAATCTAATTCCTTATTTTACGCTTTGTGACAAGTCAACTAATGGATTTATAACAAAGAGAATGCTTGTGTAATATTTCTTAATATACATAGTATACTAGTTATGTAGTCAGGATTAGTTCTTGTAATGTTGACATTTTTTTACACAAAAACTGAACTCACAGAGTATCTCATTGGACATTCCATTAATATATTTATTTTCGGGACTTTTTAATTCCAAGAACTGCGTTCGACAAGTGCCTCTAAAAAGGATGAAGGATGAGAATGCTTCCAAAAAGGACAAAGATGAGTTTCTCGCCTTTAAATTAATGTTATACGCAGTCATTTCCTTAAAACAGTCAAAACAAATCAACAGAGACAGACTTGAAGCGATATTCGATAGTTGAATTGAGTGACTCTATGAATTTATTTACTCCAGATTACTCCTGGTGTCCACCTTCGGCAGTCCCTGAAAATGGGCCGCCAGTATCGGGTCTTTCATAATATTGGCCAAACCCTGCGTGAACTTCTCCAGTTTTTCTCGGAGTTCTTTCTCCACCAGGTCACACTTGGCGAGTTTACTCCTCATTCCGGTGACCTCCGAAGCCGGCAAGCACTCCTTCTTTTCATCGGGAGAACTGAGGTCGTGATAGTCGTTCTCGTGCTGGTCTTCGTTGACCTTGAGCTGATAATCCGACGACGAGGACTGTACTTTCGAGTTGAACATGGAAAATTGCGTTGTGAAAGAATTCAGCGTCGCCTGCGTGACGTTAAGCTCTCTTTTCAGTCGGATATTTTCGGTCTCCAAAGACTTTGAGCTGTGTTCGAGGGTGTTCATGAAATACATAGAATTCTTCGAAGCAATTTCGTTCGACTCCTCGAAGAGCTGCACCAGTTTCTGTCCAGCATCTCCGACGACGTTGAGAATGGCTTCCTTCTGGATTTCTTTCATGGAGCACGGATCTACCGTTAGCCTGTTCAGTCTGATGAGTTTCCCTCCGTGCTGGGTTCTCGTTCCCAGCAGCAGCTTTTGGAAACCGCCTTGCACCGCCATGGCTGTTACGCTGTCGTCTCCTTCGACCTTTTCCGCCTGAATCTTTCCGTTTTCTATGTTCAGAGGATCTATGGTGACCGCGAACAAGTTTCCCAGCCTGATGTCTTTTTGGTCGCTCGAGCTGAAGGTTAAAATGAACAGCTTGTTGGCGTTGATGTCCAGAGCCAACTGGTTCGAGCTGTACTCTCCCGTAGTGACGATTTCGATTTCTTTGCCTTCGGCGAGTCCCACGTAGGTCGTACCGTCCCCGACGTAATACTTGTTTCCCTTTTTGTCGACGAATTCACCCACTGGGGGTATGATTTTGCTGATCACCTTTGCCTTGTGGGTGTCCTCGTCGATCAAGTACGTGTGTGCTCCCTCAGTCACAAAAATGTGTTCGTCTAAGTATCCGATTCTCTTGATTCTGGTTTCGAACGGAATCGCCATGTCACACGCGTAGTAGTCTCCGCAGATTTTCACTCTGCTGTACTCGCATTGCGCTTTTTCGTCTTCGGTAAAGCAGTTGGTTTTAAACTCTCCTTTTGGTGTTAAAATAACCCCTCCTGCGAGATTGAAGAGTAAAGCGACCGTGGCCGCTACCGTGAAGATTTTCGTCTCCATCTTTTGTTGGGTGTCTGTGCTGTAAGAAAAAATGCAAACCTTTTAATTTTCATGAAGTGAAAACAATTTTCAAAACTTTAATGAGGATTTTTTTCCTATACAAAATACGAATTGGTTAAAAAAGTGATTATTCGTCGTCTACACTTGAAATCTTGGTAACTTTCATGTAATATGTTACCTGGCAAAAGACATTCAAGTTGTCACTTTGTCAGTTTGGATTAGTGCCGTAATAAATGGTCGCCCATCTCTCTAATTCAAATTTTTATCTTTGTTTTATATTCTTCGGATTTAATTAAACTACTAAACTAAAACTAAACTAAATGCATCTAATTGAGACAAAACTGCTGAGATGGGGTGGTAGAGTTGGACGAAATTCAATTTTTTATAACCACGATTCTTTTAGGGTGCCCTTTGAAAAAAATAATAATAAGGGCGCCTAAGATGTTGTGGACGTGTGGTGGACAAGAAAGAAGATCGCACGGTTCATAAAACCACGAGTTTTATGAATCATGCGAGAAAGGAGAAGACAAAGAAGACCACGAGCAACTAGAGATGGGTCGTTTATGAACGAACTATTCTTTTAGAACAGTTCACCTTAGTTCCTTAAGTGAACTATTTGTTGCACTAGTTCAATAGATGAAAAGTAATTCATTCATTAAATTAATTATTTATTAATTTTGGGTAGTTAAAATTGTGAGGCGGTTAAGGGATAAAATTTTTGGAAATTGAACCTCCTAGACAGGGAACAGTATGTTTCTGTTTTCGTGATATATCTAAGATCGACATCGAATTAGTATCTTTGTCGATATATTTTTCTCGATGGCCTTTTTTTTGGTCATCAAATTGTATTTTGGATCCTTCTTCGATATATCGATATATCAAAGATCGACTTTCCTTGTCAAGCATCGAATCATAGGAATAGCATAGCAATTGAATAGTTCACTTTGCAAGAGTTGAAGTGGATAAAAAACAAAAATTCAAAGTGAACAAATGAACGATTAGGAATGAACAGTTCACTTTCATGAACGACTCGATGAACGAACAGTTTAGTCAACTGAATGAAATTTCCCATCTCTACGAGCAACATCCCTCAGTTAGTCGAAATCTTTAAGTTTTTGACGTAGGTAACCACGAGTGCAACCCAGTAGAGAACAAATTGGAACAGAAAGACTTGTAGCGCGAACAAGATAACGCGAGAACGAAGAAGAAGACATTTGAATGGCACAGTTGACCCAGTGGTAAACCACACAGAGGAATTGAAGAAGGATCAAATGAACTAAAACGTAATTCAGGATACAAGATCCCGGCGCTTGCGCACCAGTACAATCGATTCCAGAAAAACTGCACGGATGGAAAAATAAAAAAGAGATGTTTGGCAATGGCCAATGTTAATAAACCTGTGAATTAGATTGTACATGTTGTTAAAATTCACATTGGCATATCAATATATTTGTAACACTGACATTGCATGTCAATATACGCCAGGCTTTATTTTGTTCTGAATATTATTTACAATTTATTTTAACATTAAGACATTATTCATTATTAATTTACCATGAAAAAGTCTGGGGGGTGTACGAGACGTGACAGAGTGAGAAATGAACATATCAGGGGTAGTCTTAGAGTGGTACCTGTTACTGAAAAGGTGAAGGAATCGCGATTGAGATGGTATGGTCATGTAATGAGGCATGGAGATCATGCAGTGCATTCCACACTCAAAATACAAGAAAGAGT
Organism: Agrypnia vestita; assembly: GCA_016648135.1. Taxonomy (NCBI): domain Eukaryota; kingdom Metazoa; phylum Arthropoda; class Insecta; order Trichoptera; family Phryganeidae; genus Agrypnia; species Agrypnia vestita. The sequence continues at coordinate 5,658 of JADDOH010017372.1, forward strand.
AGATAGAGGTCGACCCAGCGCCAGTAGTATGTGGAGTATGGTGGAGTAGTGTGGAAAAGGACCTGAAGAATGCCCAGTTGGACGAAGCGATGGCCCAGAACAGGGAATCGTGGAAAAAATAATAAAGAGAGCCGATCCCAAATTAAATGGGAAATGGAATAAGAGAAAGAAGAATGAATTTATCATGAAAAGTGTATCGTGTAATTATATCATATTCAAAAAGCTAAATATTTATACTTTATATTCTAATGTCTCTAAGACCATCTATTAGGGTCAATAATGACCTGAGGACGGTCTGTTTGTTAAAAAAAAACATACAGTAAATCAAAATTGGTAAATATACACATGCGTGTATGGTTTAAACTCTTTCAGGGTGCATACTGTAAGTGTAGTCTAGCACATATTATTTGAGTGACCCAAGTGGTTGACATTGAGTACTCGTGTACATACCTAGAACAAATAACGAAAGTCGAAAAAGTCAAGAATTTCGAAATATAAATTGAATTTCGAAAGTCAATGTCAACTAGTTCAAAAGTTAATTCGAACGTTTATCACGATCTTGAGCATGAGATACTATTAACAAGACCTTTATAAGCTTTACAAGCGCACAAATATTGTAACTCTGATTGGCCTTTGAATCTCTAGAATTAAAATACCAAAAGAATATTTTAACAATATTTTTATATGAAAGTATGTTCTTAGAACATAGGATTTGGTCCCCAGAGGGATGATTAATTAATTAAGGATAAATTATAGATATAATTAAATTATAAATATAGATATAATTAAATTATAAATAATGCTACAAGACAGCCTCCCAGAGTTCTGAAATGGAGACCTTGGGAGAATAAAAGGGGCATCGGAAGACCTCAAAAGAGATGGGCCGATGATATAGCCGCTGTGGGGGGAAAGAAATGGCTACAATTAGCAAACAACAAGGAAGGATGGAACGAGAAGGAAGAGGCCCATATCCAGCAGTTGAAAGACGAAGGCTGATGAAGAAGAAGAAGAAGAAGAAATTATAGAAGTCTCACAGAGACGAAGCTATTTATATTTAAAGATTATGAATGAAAATTTCCGGACTCAAAGAAATCCAAGTCGAAGTCATCTTCAATAATTATTATTTATTTTAATTATTTAATATTTCTTGTTATTCCATTGGCTCTAATTGTATGTTCAAATACATGCGGATAAAACTCTGTTTAAAGTAGATATTTACAGTTTAAATACCAACTTGTATTTTTTTGGTTAAACCTTACATTTTCACAGCTGGTAGCTAAAACCCCTTAAAAATCATTAAAAAAATACCGTGAAAGGTTTTAGACGTATGGAAACGTATGAAGGAGTGCCCCATAGAAAAAAAATCATCCATTTTTGAAGCACCCTAATATGTATACGCCTAAATTAAATAATTTTAATTGTATTTTACTTTAGTGCCTTTTGCTGGTAACCTATTTAGAAAATGGTAGAATTCGGTTTATGCTACAAAAATATCTTCTTGAAAGATGTATTGTCGTTATTATAATTACAAGTACAATTGGAACGTCAAAATCTCACAATAAATCAATATATACCTGCTCTTAGGTAGGATCAGTAGTGTTTGGAAGTCGATGATAAAACGTATTGTAACGAGGCTAAAAAGAATCACGCACTTCTGTCAAGTGACAGTTGTTTGAAGTTGGCACAATACTACCGAAGGATCTGGAATTATCTCCAACTTTCGAGCGACGTCTGTAACTTTCCAGGAACATCTGGAATTTACGAATACTTGCAAACACTGGAAACGTCTGGATAACAGCATTGGCGAATATAAATACGACACACGGGAGTAAGGAGTGAGTTGTTTTCCGTGCGCGTTGACAGCAATAATACAAGCGAAGGCAGCCGCGAGCTGCGGGTCAGGCCGGCCAAGCGAGCGGTAGCGATAATTCGTCAGCAATTCTAGAAATTTCTTACGTAGCGAAATAAAACCGTAGCGAAATTAATAAGTGCGGAAATTGGTGGAATATTCTAGTGAACAGTGAATAAAGTGTCTATTTACGAGTGATAAATTTGCGAAATAGTTTAACTTAATGAATAGCGTTACATTTTATAGGATAAGTGACCTTGTACGTTTGATACAATAAGTCGTGTATTAAATCCCAGAGTTTTTATTAAATCCTCCTGCAGTTACGACACGTGACAATATACGAATACACTCAAAGCTAAAATCCAAAAATCCCTCAAAATAAAAAGTCTTCAATCAATACGTCTTGACCCACAGCAACACTTGCGAGTACATCGACTCCCATACACAAGTTCAAGGCGGACCAGCGAGCAATATAACGGACTATCCTCGAAATGTCAAAGTGAAGTTCGATAAAATTCTTAAGGAGACTCTTCGCAAGAAATCGAAATTTATTTATTTATTTAACGCCCTTATGGTCTTTTACAAAATATAAAATAAAAAAAAATAACATAATACAGGGTTATTTGGAAAACATTAATAACCTCGCAGCACTATATTCCTGCCTTGACTATGAGTCGTAAATATTCAAGCTATCATGACCTTTAATATCATTATTTATGAAGGTATGCGACATCAAAGTTTGCATTTTTTTTTCAATATTTCTAACTTATTTTTTGTAAAACGTTGGACTATCATTACAGTAACTTATATCGATTACGAAAAATTCATTCGTTTCAATACATGTTAAGTGAAATGATAAAAACCCTGAAAATGGTCCAATTGGAATGATTTCCAATTGGAATTCAAAGGTTTTTATTTTTTTCTTTGACTTGTATTAAAGGGAATGAATTTTTTGTATTCGATATAAGTTACTGTAATTATAGTCCTACGTTTTACAAGAAAAAAGTCAGGAGTATTGAAAAAAAAATGCAAATTTTGATGTCGCGTATCTCCTATTGACATTAGGTCTTAATAGCTTGTACATTTTCGACTCGTAATCAAGGCAGGATAATAGTCCTGTGAGGTTATTAATGTTTTCCAAATAACCATTTATAGTTAAAATACATATAATAGATTTGTATAAATTTAGATTGCAGTTAAAAAGATTCAAGTACATCTTATACATTTGTATAAATTAAAAAGAGAAGTTTACGTAGTAAGAACAAAAAGAAAAATTTATTATCCATTACATTTAATTGAGATGTAAAGAATTGTGTATCAACTTTGTCCTGTACACAGTTATGAGATGGAGATAATGTGTTCCCCAACTCGCTAAGTCGATGATAGAGGAAAGATCGCAGTAAGCAACTGAATGCGGAGGGCAGATGATAGAGAGGATTGACCTCATCAAGTGATAAGTTATCCAACAATGGACGGATGTGGTTGAAGAAGAAGACGATGTATTAACGTTTCAAAACATTGTAAACATAATTTTTCGAAGAATATTTTTCTTCTGAAAGAAGGCTTGAACTTTGTGGTGACATTATTATTAAAATAAAACACAAATCACTTTGTTTTCACCACTTTATTAAATTATACAATCTACATGTTTCGAGAACAATGTTCTGTGTGAACAACACACATGCATACGCACAACTACTAACCACTAACTAATTATGAATTATTAAAACTATCGCAAATAAAACACACAAAGAAGCACGTAAGGATCAGCCTAAAAAACTATCTATAAAAATGTGTAAAACTTTACCGACAAAAAAATAACTTCATTAATAACTAACATTGGAAGAATACGCGAAGGACAGATTTAAAACACAAATACAACACAAATATAAACATGGCAAACAACAAATAAGAAACTAGAAATAAAAAAACAACTTTGTGAATGTAAAATATTATGGTGCAATGCAATGTATAATGTATAATGCAATGTTTTGTTAATGATGTATATAATATTATATTCTTGAAAAGTACTTATTCCTAATGACGTATTCTTTAAACTGTGAGGCATCCTGTGATGTTTTCTTGCACAAACTGCAGTTTTGAAAGATTTCTATACAAGAAAAGTGTAGACATGCAAAAGAAAAAATCTAACTATTTTCAAACCAAAATGAACGTGTTTGTGTTATGGTAATTGGACTAACCCGGTGGTCTCCTGGAACAAAACCCCGACTTAGTAACTAGATAATCTACTCAAAATATTTTGAAGGTATTATTTTAATAGTAAAAAATAACTAAACAGAGTGTAATAGAGCTAGTCCACAACACTTAGCAGGTGGATTCCTGCCTTGATTATGAGTCAAAAAAAATAGTACGAAATGGAAAATCATCAAAGCATTTTATATCGAATACGAAAAATTCGTCAGTTTTGATACAAGTCAAATAAAATGATAAAAACCATAAAATGTTCAAGGTTTTTATCGTTTTATTTGACTTGTATTGAACAAAACGAATTTTTCGTAATCAATATAAGTTACCGTAATGATGGTTCAATGATTTGCAAAAAATATGTCAGAAATCTTGAAAAAAAAATGTAAACTTTGATGTCGCATATATCCATAACCATTAATTAACATTAGGTCATGGTTGCTTAAACATTTTTGACTCATAATCAAGACAGGAATCCATTTGTTAAGTATCGTGCACTAGCTTTGTTACGTATTTATATTTTTTTTGTTGAATTTATAATTGTATATCTTATATGTACTGCTTATACCTGATACTGTGTTATATACTGCTTTCTATATTATAAAATTTTTATGCAAAAGCCTATAATGGGCGTAAACAAATAAATAAACATACAGGTTGTATCATGGCTAGTAGCAAAAACTTTGGAGGAGACTTCTTCGCGCAATTTTGAATAGAAAATATCCTTTACATTTAGATGTATCGAAGCAAATAAATTTTTAATATTCAATATAAGTTGCTGTAGTGGTACTCCAACAACAATATAAGTCAGAAATATTGCAAAAAATTATGCAAACTTTGATGTATTTTATCTTCGTAACCGTTAACATTTCTATTTTTATATTTATTTACATTTTATATTTATATTTATACAAAAATGTAAAGAACATTTTCTATTCAAAATTGCATGAAGAAGACTCCCACGAAGTTTTTGCTACTAGCCATGTGACACCTGTATGTATAAATACATATATGAATAAAGTTCAAAAATTATTCATATACAATTAGCCAAAAGCTACAATTAGCCAACAACAGGGAAAGAATGGAAAAATAAGGAAGAGACCTATATCCAGCGGTGGAAAGACGAAGGCTGATGAAGAAGAAGAAGAAGAAGATACAACAGGTACCTACCTATAATGATATTTTATAAATTGGTAAATTTTATGGGGAAGGGGACCAGTATATGTTTTTTGAACAGTAAAAAAGAAGTAAATGAAATAAATGTGCGAATATTTTCACCAAGGCGGTGCCCAAGAACTTGTATATGTACATACCTTGCAGATATCCGAACCAAACTGGAAACTGTATTCACTGGCAAGTTTTTAAATGGAGAGACGTCCGCACCAGTTGACTGTGAACTTCTGTCTGGTAATGTAGCTCTGGATGCAGGCTAGATATGGAAGACTTTTATATAACATTTATAAAACAACAGCGAACCGCACAAGTAATTGTATGTTCCAGCAAATTCGCCAGGGCTACCACTTTTTTTTCTCTTCTATGAAATCATAAAAACACCAAGTCTGAATCCGCTATAATAATTTTATAATATGGTAATTTGTGTGAGGTGTTCGACATCAAACCCGCCACAACATTATAATTTACGAGTAAACAATATCGTCTTAAAATTTACATGGAACGCACGTAAATATATCATGATTATATAATATATTTATGTGCTATGATATCTGTAAATGAATTGTAGTAAACATCGTTAATTTTGCTTGTCTCGATACAGATTTCTCTACTGAGACAGGCATAGTCAAACCAAAATTTGTATAATTCTAATACAAAAATAAGTAAAATAAATCCTCTGTTTAGAGTTTTCTGAGGTATTCGTTATCTGATGGTGGACCTAGCGGACCGTTATATAAAATTATGCATTGCATTAAATTAATAACTATTATCAAAAGAGCAGTGACCTGAAATTAACCAAAAAATCACATTCGCGCAAGTATGTGTATGCGAAACCCTAATAAATATATACACGTACATATTTGAGATATTTAATGATGCTTGACCTTATAACAGGGTTGTCCAATGGTTTATGAAACCACAATATTGTCGCTAAATTAACATCCACAAATTACACCTGTAATCAAGAAGTGGAAATCTACATGACATGGACACGATTTTGAGGATACTTACAGGACAGGAAAAGACATTTAAAACAATGCATGGTAGTGAGAAACAGAAGACAAAAACAGAAAGAAAGATACCCATGAAGGAATGATTGCTCTGCGCACATAGAATACAGAATAAATAATAGTATATATAGAAAACAAATGACAATTTGCTTCATTTTCAGTTCTGCTCTATCTCTTTCGCGAAAGTCGAAACAAAAGTGTCATTCTTACGTATTAAGTTCGAGCAATTTTCTGTTTTTCACACGAAATCGTACGATCCGTTCTATCGTTACTGGTATTTTTTACGATACCCTTCGTTTCAATGTGTACCCGCTACCGTAATTTTGATTTTTAATTTTATTAATGAAAATATAATTGAGTGAAAAGTGTTGGGTACCAAATACTACTTTGATCTATGTTCCTCTGTGTTGTCCCACCTTTGTCCGCTCCCCCCCCCCTCACCAGGAGACCGTCAGCAAAGCAGTTCACTCTCGTTGTTGTGCAAAACGGTCAGCTGTGTAATTTTTGTCACCGCTTATAAAAGTTTTCGGAACTCTAGAGTGAAAAATAGTTTCTACGATTAGTGCATGTGCTTGGAACGAGGAAACAAGAATAAATACAGTCCACAAGAACCGGGAAGCAACGGGAGACTGGGAGAATCATCGGAATCCGGTGGGTGTTTCCATCCTTCTTCCTTTTCATCTCACACAAAGCTGCGTTCGCATCAAACAGAGAAAATAAAGACAAAAACATAATGATTTTATTGGATTCTTTCCATTTCAGAAACTCAAAATAAACTAGATTCTCATAAACGGATAAAACTCAATTATAAGGCAAATTTAATTAATGTTTTGATGCATTTTCTGTAACTGCGCGTGGCAGCCCTGGTACACATTCATATACCGGTTATTGGCTATTTGTAGTAACCAACCGTTGCCATATATCTTATTATTATTTACTTTCTTGTTAAAACTAACAGTAATAATTTATATATAAATAAATAGATTACTTGTCTAAGACCACTAATGAGTTTAAGATGATTACACAACTAGTTTCGACAACTACCGATGTTGTCATCAACGGGTGATGATTTAAACTGAAGCATAAGAGTAAAATTAATTATCTAAGGTACTGATAGGGGTGGGTGGAGTTATGTTTGGGGGGAGGGGGTTAGCTGTGGGTTGGGTTTGAGTTAACGGGAATAAAGTAAGGAGCGGTGAAGAATTTTGAAATATTATGTTATTGATTAGAGTTTTATTAGAATTTAAATTTTTTTGTATTTCTAAATTTTCGAGATTGTTCATTATTTGGCCTTTATATTTAACAGGGTGTAAAAGTTTAAGTGTATGGGAATGGAAAGAATGATTGGTGTTAATAATGTGGTTAGCAAATTCTGAAAAATAATTACTAACAAGACCGCGACGGTGTTCTTTTATTCTAATTTTAAGATTTCTCGCGGTTTGACCGATGTATTTCATATTGCAGTCACCACATGTGATTTCATATACTCCGCTTTTTTCTAAAAAGTTTATTTTTGATTTTGAGTTATCTAGAATTTTTCCTAAATTGTTGTTGGTGTAATATGCGGGTTGTATATGGGAAGGTAAGATGCGGGAGATTTTCTGGGTTGGCGACCCTGTATATAGAATTTTTCGCCAAGATTTATTTTTGATTTCATTATTATTGCATGCTGAGTATATGTGTTTCTTTGTTAAGTTCTTTTTTATTTTGTTTTTTAGCATTTTATCTATCATTTTATCATTATAACCATTATTTTTAGCTATTTGTTTTATTGTGTTAAGTTCACAATTATAATTTAAAGTGCTAAGGGGGACGTTAATTAATCGGTTTAATAGGGAATGGAAACTGGCCATTTTGTGTGATATGGGGTGTAAAGAATCGTGTGGAATTACAGTATCCGTATGGGTTGGTTTTCTGTATATATTGAAATCTAATTTATTATTTACTACCTTAATTGAAAGATCTAAAAAATTTAAGGAGTTGTCTAAATTTTTCTCCATGGTGAATTTAATGTTTTTGTGGAGTGTGTTAATGTGTGCAAGGAAGGAATCTAATTGTCTATCAGTACCTGTGAAAATACAGAAAATATCGTCTACATATCTTAACCATTTAAATATACAAGATTTTACAAGAGGGTGACTAGAGTTTAATAATTCTGTTTCAAGATCATTTAAGAACATTTCGGCAAGTATCGGTGACAAAGGGGATCCCATTGTGAGGCCGTCTTGTTGTTTATAAATCAAATCATCAAATTCAAAATAGTTTTGTGATGTACAGACGTCATAAACTCTAGTCATTTCTTTTACAAACGTGTCATCTAAAGCAGAATCACAGAGTAATTTTATAAATACATTCTTAGCATCTTGTACTGGAACATTTGTGAACAGATTAACAACATCAAATGAAATTATTTTAGAACTAGGCGGGATGTCTAAATTTTCAACATTTTTAATAAATTCAAAGGTATTTTTAACACTGTATCTTGGTGAAAACAATTTAAGCGCGATTATTAATTGGTTAAGTTTCTTACAAAGATAATAATTAGGAGCACTTACATATGAAACTACAGGCCTAATTGGTATGTTAATTTTGTGTAGTTTGGGAAGTCCGTACATTCGTGGGGGTTGAGGATTCATATTAATTAGGAAATTCCCATAATTACCCGTAACAGTTGGACACAATTTAATGGTTTCTTTGATTTTAATTTGAAATTTTGCCGTTGGGTTTCAAAGCAACAGGGCATTTACAAAAACTCGTAACATTATTTTTTTTTTGAGTAAATGACAGACGCAAAAAATTATATTATAAATATTATTTCTAAACCGAAAATAAGCGTAGGTAGGTTCAAGTTTTATAAAAAAATCATTCCGTTTTCAAAATTAATATGATTTCAACATTGTTATTAAATAATACGAAAACATTTACTATACGCTTTTTAAATAAAATACTCTAAATTAGATTTTTTTTTAATATTTCAGTTTAATGAAAATTAAAATTAATAAGTGAATCCATTATCTATTATATCGCAATTTTGTCGTTTGTATCGGACACAGAATCCTTATCTAAATTTATATGAAATTGATTTAAGTCTGTGGTCACCGTATCGTGATCTTGCAGTCACCGTATCTTTATATAAAAAATATTAAACAAACAAACGGCCGCTCCGCGTGACTGGCAGTGTGATACTGAAGTGGACAAAGGAGTAGCTTTAAAAAAGGAGTACCACTACACAATTTACGTGTTACAGAGGGTCTCACTCACATTTTATTATAAGCATTTTTATAAAGCATTTTTCTCAAGTCTCGGGTAAAGGTTATTTAATAATTGGTGCTGGGCGTAATCAGATTAGTCATTCACCCCATGTCTTTGCCGCCATCTAATTCCTCCTACATCGGAGTAAAATTGAATAGACGCAATGATATAATAAACTGTACATACGTTACAAGCCTGAAATCTTGGCAACTCAAAAGTAAGGTAATCGCCTTAGGCGTCTGATACACATGCTTATTTAGTGGCACGTGAGCATGCGCAGTATCGACTTTGACAGTGGCATGCTTATTAGTGGCATGTGTGTACGCACATTGCTAGAAATGAGCATGCCACCTGGTGGCATGCTCAAAAATCAACCGCCGGTTGATTTATAAGCATGCCACTGTCATTCACCATAGAGAAGGGGTATCTTTGGAGCATGTGTGAACAGACTTGCTTATTTATGAGCATGCTTATGTCATTCGCGGGCTTCGCGGCTAGTATTATCAATGCGATCTTCTTAGTCCGCGACAGATGAAACAAATATGGCGCGTTGGGGAGATGATAAAACATTACTTTTCGTGACTTATTATAAGAATCACGAATGTCTGTGGAATACTCGGTCACCGTTGTGTAAAAATAATATAGTGAGAAATAATGTTTACGAAACTTTATTAATAGGCATGAATGATTCAAATCTTACAATAAAAATTATATAAACTAAAATCAAAAATGTGCGGATGGAAACTCGGGAACTTTTTTGATTTATTGGTTCACTTGAATTTTCTATTTCAGTTTGCAAAGTTTCCATTTTGAACAAGAGCGTCTCTATTCTATGACAAGAGCATGCCACTAATAAGCATGTGTGTTTGATTGTTAGCTTTGGGCATGCTTATTTATGAGCATGCCACTAATAAGCATGCCAGTAATGAGCAAGTGTGTACAGTTGTTAGGGCATGCTTATTACTGGCATGCTCATTAGCATGCCACTAAAGAAGCATGTGTATCTGTACCTTTACTTGCACTCGTTATCGAACGAGCCTTCTTTGTGATCGGGCGCGACGCTACGCCGAAAAAAGTCCCGGGGAAAAAGGAACAGAGTATCGTACACTATTGTAAGAATGAGTATGTTATTTCAGTCACCGCGACTTCCAATTACCTGATTTTTCTAGCTACACGCGTAGCGTTTGTGAAATAAGTGTGATTTTTTGTCTCTTTCAATGCGATATTTGCTACATATGAAAGGCAGCTAGTATGGGAATAACGTGTCTCTATTATAATACGTCAATGAATATACGTATTCATAATATATGTATAAAATATACATGTATCATTATTTTCTCTTCGATTCATAATTCTTTGAAAGTATTTATCGCATCCATTAAACAGCGATTATTTAAAAACAGGTTTGGTATTTCCAGGTAATAATTTTTCTATTGATTTCCTCTGAAAGACAGAATGCTCACCCCAATTAAGATTACACCGCATATTTTTTTGCTGTCTCCATAATGTTTTCAGTATAAATATAGTAGTATCCGTCGCAAAAAAAATATACGTGTTAATTTCAGCGGACTTTTATCATCTTCTTGGATCACATTTTCTCCCTTTCTGGAGTGTAAAAAAAGTTTCCAAAAAACTTCTAGAAATTCCTTCTAGAAGCAAATGTTTTCGATAAATGTCTTCCCCCCGCCTCTTGATAGGAATATTTTTCCACCATGTCTCTTAAAGCAATCTATAGGAGATATCTATAGATGTGAGTGCATGTACCCAAGTATCTTATCTTAGAGATTTGCCGGTTAAGTTCGGTATGTACCGATCGTGTTATCTATATACATACAAAATACAACGATCCTTAGCTCCCTTCGGGCCCAACTTAGTATTTTTTTTACGTGATTTCAAGAGGAATCTCTGAAACAGAGTAAATTCCATCCGCGCACATTACTTAGTAGGTATATGGTTAAGGTATAGATACTGTTATTAGTTAAGGTAAACAGAATGATTGTGACTGTGATTGTAACGGTGTTCAAAGGTAACGATGATTAGTGGCTGATTATAGTGAATCAACCACAGTTATAAATCACAAAATCATAGTCAAAATAACGGTTAAGCTCATCACTAGAGTGCCACCAGTATAAATTGGCGTGCGAGGGAGGGCGTCCCTGTCGCGAAACAGAAGTTTCCAGAGTGTAAATTTATTACACAATACATAATATACAGAGTGTCCGGTGACCGGTGTCGGAGCCTTTAATAGAAATTTGGTCGGGCAACACTAAAGAAACAAACCAATTGGCGGCCTCTCTATCTGGAGTCCTTTCAAACGGTAATATTGGTCAATTATCAGCTTCGCAAAACTTTAAAACTACATTGGGAGTTGTTCTTGCACCACCTGCAAGGTGTTGCAGGACTGTTTTGGACATAATTCAGTTTATATTGGAAATCAAGATGTCACAGCTCACGGGCAAATACGAGATTGAACTGAATGACAGGGCGAGGGGTTACCGCCGGGTGCGGGCTGGGCGGGTTTTAGTTCCAAAGTTGCCGCACGCCAATTTACGTTGGACAAGGTCTAGTTATAGTGTAAAAGAGATGGCTTACCAAATTACGAATAATTACAGTTACAAATCATTATTTCAATCCAACACCAATCACGCAATCATATTCATAATCACGGTTTATCCCATTACCCATCTCATCAACCATTATTCTCGGCAGACATTGCTTGCGCGTACATCTTTCTATTATACATAACAATATAATAATAATAAACAAATCTCTCGCAAAAATATATTTTTCTTAGTAAAAACATTTACGGCCAGGTTAAACTGTTGTATTGATGTAAACCGACATTATAAATATTGCTCGCAATAATTAATTTGCTCCATTTAAATTACAACTCCTTTGAAATGGACTTGCTGATCTGGTAAAAGAGAAAGGACTCAAGCATTGTCCTGATATGCTAATATAAATATTTTATCGCTAAACTAGACAAACAGCCGCCCTCTGCATTGCATTATTGTAACATAAATTTTGTAGCTGCACGTTTGCGCTGCAAAGCATGGCGTTTTTTAAACGCTGGACCACCGACACTTATTTGTTTCAATCGTAATTATTGAATTCCAACAAAAATCAATCCATTGTAGCAAGCGACTATAAATATAGATACAGCGAACGGCTATAGTTTTAAGTACAGCCGACGTCTATAGTGAGGTAGTATATATCTTGTCCTACAATGGCCTTATATCCTATATTGAGATTTGGCCTCCTTTGTCGTTCACTCTCAAGATACAAGAAAATCTCGTTTATCGAGATTAATTCGGTTACGCTGCAAAATTGCATAAATCGAATACATTAAGTAATATTTCTTTATAGGATCATAAACAGCATGATTGATTGCCCCCAGATTGTTAGTCTGATCGACTTATATGCCCCATTGAGGTCATCAAGACACAATGCATTATTCTATTATAGTGGAAATGTCGGAACATTAGTAAACTCTGTAATTCCCAGATTAAACTCATTAGGGAATGAACGTGCAGACATGCAGAGGCGGCTGACATTTTTGCTGATTATATAACTGTGTTTAGGACAAAGCTCATACAATTCTTTACATCTCAACGAATTGGATAATAAATTTTTCTATATTATTATTTTACCTTTTAACTATTATTATTTGTACCTTTTACTGTATTATTATTTTATCTGTCTTATGATATTTCTTTTTAAATTTATATTCTGTATTTTTGTAAAAGCCCATAAGGGCGTTAAATAAATAAATAAAATATAATTAAAGCTATTTTATCCACCATGGTAAAGTTAAAAAATACACTACACATTGTACATAGAGTTATACTGAATGAATACATAATTTTTCATTCAGAATATTTTTGAGTATGTCCAAATTTTTCAGAACAGGACTGGATCTTTGTTACAGGGATATCATTAATCAATCAGTGTATATATAGATGTCTCACAGAGACGAAACTGCATTTTTATGGCAAAGTAGGTATAAAATTCTTTTGGATGTTTTTGGGTACTTTCCCATAAAAATACAGTTTCGTCTCTGTGAGATCTCTATATATACGTTGATTGATTAACATAATTTTTGCATTTCACCGTGCAATTTTGATAGCTGATTTCTCATATATGTGTAGATGTGGTTCGTTTTTTTTTATCTAATTATTTTGCAGTTAACTGCTGAAAAGTGTCTTCTTGTTCTTAATGAAGGTTAATGGACGACTACCACGCAGGCGCAAAACCAATAATCGCGTTAACAGATTAATCAACCGCTTAAAGCGAGAAATAGTATCAATTCGGACACTAATGATTTCCACGGTACATAGATATATATACATAGATATACCTAGCGAGCTGCTATGAAAAAGAGAAAAAATAACAATTATATTATCCCTTCAACAAAGTCCAGTGAAAATGAATAACAAAGTAAAGCTCAGGGCTGCTTTATGAGGGTAACGTCATTAAAAGCTATTTTTTTAATGTTGAAAATATAATATATAAACGCACAAAAAAGTATCCAATCATAAAAATGTTTTTGCCCCAACCTTATATTATAAGACATAATATATAAGATAAATCCCAAAGCATGAGAATTAAACTCAAGTCTTCTATTGTATCACACGTGATGTGAATAATTAATTATTTTGTGTGTGTTAAATACCAAAAGTTTTTTGCCATCAATGAATCGGTCAAATCTAAAATCTGCCTTAATAGATATATTTTATATGTACGCATAATATGTTTTTTTATACGTATAAAGTATACTTTATTGTCTAGAAATTTTACTCAGGAAATCAAGAAATATTCAATATTAATAAAGTTATGATGTTTTAAATTTGCAAGAAATTTTTACATATTTTAACATATTATGCGTACTTATAAATATTCATACAAAATTAATGCCGCCTAGGACACTAAAAACGATTTTTCGGCCGCGGCCTGTCGATTAAGGCTTATATTTTATTAATTATTATAAATAATGTCCAGTTTATTACTTTTATATACTAATAATGGTTCTTTCTAAATTAGTGCCCTAAAAAATTGCACTCTAGAGTATACATTCTAATATAAATTAATAATAAAAACCCACATTTTTGTAAAAAAAAAAGCCGAAATATGCATTTGCAGTGAATGTGCCGCCTTGAAGGAGTTTTTTTTTAATTTTTGAACTTACACCATTTTGAAATAAGATGCTGGATGAGGCTTGCTAACGAACTTAGCCGAGTTTATAAGTTCAGTTTTTTAATAATGGCTCTGGACTTGTCACATCCATACTATCAGTCGTATTCCATATAATATTACAGGTAAACCTCATGATTAAGGAAGGTGCATTGCAATATTCCCCATATTGCGTCACGAGACAGTCCGCAATATGAAAGTATTTCTATTTAAATTAAGATTTACAAGGAAATGAAGAGGAATTCAGTATAATTTTTTCATTTCGTAAAAGCGACACATAATTACATTCAATCTGAATTTCTACCTAAATCAATTATGGTGGGTTTCTGAACTGAACGATTCAAATACGAGACGTGATTCCATGAATATAAGATACGCAGCGTGTCGTGAATATAAAATGTTTAAATAAATTATCAGAAAAAACGGAATTTAACGTGAAGGAAAAAATATTTTGGTATTAATTGGTCAGTGAAAAATTATAACGAACAAATTCAATAATTATTATTTATTTATTTATTTCAACGGTTTCACACATTTTACAATAATATAGATCTTATATCTAGATACTTGTAGATACATACATATTTATAAATTACCTATTTAAGTATATACCCAAACACATGCACGCAATATTATATATATATATATATATATATATATATAATATATATATATATATATATAGTATATATAGTATGTATATTCCGCTAGTCGATTTCCGAATAATGAAAGTATTCTTTGCTAAACTGCAAATTAAGTATATATGTTATTTATATTTTTTCGGGACGGACGTCAAAGCTTCGTTTGATATTCTCGCAACAATCGATTACTCTCCAAATAAAAATGGAATAATATAAATAAGTGAATTAATAATTCAAAGAGAAACATATAACTATCAAATATTGACGACTTATTAAGTGGCTGGGATAGTGAAATTGGTATCACGTTGTCCGCGTAAGACAAAGGTCCGTGGTTCGAATCCAGGTTCTAGCATTTAATTTTTCAGTTTTATTATTTGATATTTGTGTGTTTCTCTTAATTTCATTTATTTATTTCTTAATAAATATAACGGGACTCGCTAACATAAATAAATGAAAAAATATAAATAACATATATATATATATATATATTTATATATCATTATAGGTATATATATATCTATGTGTGTATTATTGCCGTATTGGCCTTATGGTGAGACATTCATGTAACCCGAGGCTAACAATTAGCGTAACATTGAGGCCTGTTTAGCCTTGACAAGACACGTGATCCAGTGTCGAAACGTCGGCCTAGGTCTTCTCAGGGAGACCATGTTACAGAAAAAGCGCGAAGTGTCCAGGAAAGTACTTTGTTACTGGGAAGAGGGGGGGTAGAGAGATATTATAGATAGATATATATATATATAGTAGATATAGATGATATGAGATATATGTATATATAGGTAGTATATAGTATATGTATATAACGCTTGTATATGCTTATAATGATAATAATAACCTCAAAAACAGATACATGAACAAATCATATATTTAAATTAAATATCGAACACATAGAACAAAGATTATTCGAACAAATTAACAGTGAAACGATTATTAGGCAGATACCGGTATCGATCCAAGTTCATGCAGAAAACATCTGTTATTTGTGCATATACAACAATAACAGTGACCAGTGGTCACTAATGTTAATAAACATGGTACCCAACCTAAAACGAAGGAAATAAATTAATAGTTATTGATATCAAACAATTAAAAAAATTAGCATCCTAAGCCGCCTCTACACTACTAGGAAGTGAAGGAGCAAGAAACTATTGTAAGACTCTGTAGGTCCCAAGGGATGATAGTTGACAGAGCATAAACATTGTGACCGAGAGGACCAAGGGAATGTCCTGTAGGCGCGCGGAGGAAGAGCTGAGCTGACTTTATGGAAGAGGACTCTAAGGAAGATCCGGGAATTGGAGAATAGTGACCAGGGTAGAAGTTGTGGAGGAGGCCATAATATTTACCCGATGCAATCGATGATCTGGGGGCCAAATGAGCTTAAGTACTCTCTTACAGTGGAGAAAGTACTAAAAATAAGTTTCTAAGATGTCTCTACTAGCGAAGGGAAAAACTACATTTCAAAATGAAGACTACAACACACACACGTTCACCAGTTTGTACGTAGTAAAAACTACATGAAGTGAACTAATTGTAGTACTAGTGAAGTAAATGTTTTTTTCTCAGCTACATCAACTTTCCAAAAATTCCACGTAAAAAATGCACTATTTAAAGTATGTTTCTCATACTTTCGATAACTTTGAAATGTGTGTACTTTGTAGTGTTCGCTTTGAAATGAAGTGTACTATTTGAAGTTTATACTTTCAATAACTTTGGTGTTTGTAGTTTGTAGTGTGCACTACACTTCAAAACGTGCGAAATGTGCGCTTCAATGTAATGTAGTACTACATTGTAGTAGTGAGTACAGAGCGGACCCATCACTAGTCTCTACATGAGGGAGTATGGGCATTAATTATACTTTAAGTAAACCTAGTTTCTCCAGGATTTGCTTAGCTACAATAGTTTAAAGACTGGAAGAGATGTGTATTTGATTACGCATTTTTATCAATTGTGGCGCGGTATGATAGTAATCCTGAAATGGTACGTAGTATTTGATTTGTATGTTCCTGTTTATTATTCAATTACCATAGACAGCGTCAGAGTAGATTGTTTCATATTCTAATATACAATAACAATCCCTCGATAGTTATGCTTGTTGGAAGAGCTACTTCTATTTTGAGCAATATATTGGACATTGATCTGATTTTCGAAGCAGGGTTCTCTTACATCTTTGATATAAATCATATATATTCATTAAAATGTTTTAACATTTACGAATTAAATGCATCTTTGTAATGGAAATGTATACAAAATAAATCCCTTGAACGCAGTGGAAGAAGAGAAGAAGAAGGTAAGTGGAGTAAACGAACAAAAATAACATAAAATAAATACTCCTCCGCAGAACAATAAAACGGAGAAACTCGAGTGTAGTTCACATCATTTTTTTCCCGGTACAAATACCGGTTTGTTTGGGATAAACATCCAATTATTAACCTGGGTTTTTGCATAGCGATGAATCATAAGTTATTATTACGGCTCACAGTAAAAATACACACGTATTAATTAATCAGAAAACTGTATTCTTATTTGGTTTTCCCTGTGACCGCCAAAGAAATTTTAGGAAGCCATAGAAGATCGCTTAAACGAGACTTTGTGGCAGTTCGTGGCCGTGAAACTATCGATAGTACAGATAGAAACCGTTAGCGAGGTGCTGCTCTGGTCCATGAAGTAATATGCATAAAAAACAAAAGTATATCATAGTAAATAAATTTATGACGGTCACATCGTGTAATTTACCTATTGTAAATTACATATATCAACTGACCAACTTACCATCACGCCGTTTTCCCGTGGGGGTAGGCAGAGAGGATAGAGCGCCATACTCTTCTGTCCTGACATACAACTTTCGCTTCATCTACATTCACACATCTTCGCATGCAAGCTCGTCGGTTGTTGAGGCTTCTAACAGGACCATTTTCCAGTATCTGGTTAATCTGGTCTTCCGTGATCGCCCTCTCTTTCAGGCGCCGCCAACACCTGCATTATATATCTTTCTTACCATTCTTTCCTCATTCATTCGCTCAACATGCCCAAACCACCTGAGCGACCCTACTTTTATTCTATGTATTATGCTAATATCTTCATTCTTTACTCTATCATACATGGATTTGCCATACATACGTCTAAGGGATCTCATCTCCAAGGCATTCAATCTACTTTCGTTCCTTTTCTGCTAGCTTCAGGCTTCACTTCATACATTATGTATATTGAAATCACATTCATTACAATTTATCAAAACTTAGTTGCGTAATAATTTCCGATTTCTCTTCACCACCTAGAAGGATATAAAAAATGTTTTTTTAAGAAAAATAGCATTTATAAATATTTTCAAGCTTCCAATGTGATTTCTGAGAGAGTCATCTAAATTTGTTTTATTTCATTCGCGCGATTATGCCATCACTTTTCCAATGGCACTAGAATAAATTTAGAAAAACGAAGCGTAATGCGTGGTATCCTCCCCACCGCAGGTTTTATTAACTTGGATTATAGTTGGCGACGATCGTTTAAACTGTGAAACTTGTTTTTTGCTGCGCATGCGCGATATTGGAGTCTGTCATCAAAATCGTTTTTACTCCCTTTTTTTAACTCGTAGCGTCTGCTTGTCTGCCAAAAAAACTTTGGATCGATTTTTAACCCTTTTTCCGTGATCCAATCGAGCTGAAACATTGCAGGCAGACTCGTGGCGACGATATAAATGATCTAACAAATTTTCGTTTTAAAAAAATTAATTATAGTATAATTTTGCAAACCATACAAATGAGAAAGGAGCCCAACGCGTCGAGAAGGCGCAAAACCTGTTTCAACTAGTCTGACTCGAGCCATGGGTCCGATCAGACGGTTTCGCCGCCGTGCCCCCCTATACCAATTATAACGTTTTCAATATTCTATAAGTTTTAAGGATAATATAATATACATGGTATAGATTTTCCACATGAACTTAAAGCAAGGGGAATATGTTGATAGAATATCAAATTGGAAACAATACAAATGAGAAAGGGAGTATAATAAAAACTTGGTTTTTATGGGTTAGTTGTTTATTCCATTTTTCGATATGGTAGTGTCGAAATGTACAATATTATGTAGGATGCCACCGATTTTACTGACTGTCAACTGATTTTGTGGTAGATATATCTTTAACAGGAAAATTAATTTACTTAGACCTTGAACAATACTTTTCATCTCAGAAGAAATGGATTTTGACGGAACTACTCTGAATGAATACGAATAAATTTGTTTTCTACGTCTCATCAAAAGTATATCAGGTTTTAATAACTCTACATTTATTTATCTGGAGTACTGTTTCTTGGATTATCGATAACTAAGGCTCCTATCGCTTAAATCATAAAGGTCTATAAAAATGTCTGCCACGTATTCGTTAATATTATTCGCGTATTTCTTGTCTTGAAAAATGTAATATAATATTACTCTGTTCGTATAATCTAACAACTAAACGTTATAAGCACAATTCGAATTTCGTGTACCGCTCTGTCAAAATAAATGGATGAAGCTTATTTTTAAATCGTAGGTACCTAAATTACACACAACATTATAATACAAC
Source organism: Agrypnia vestita (assembly GCA_016648135.1). Taxonomy (NCBI): domain Eukaryota; kingdom Metazoa; phylum Arthropoda; class Insecta; order Trichoptera; family Phryganeidae; genus Agrypnia; species Agrypnia vestita. The sequence goes on from JADDOH010017372.1 coordinate 25,551, forward strand.
TGAAACTAATTGGTGATTAATGGCGAGCAATGGCAACTTCGTCTTTTTAATATATCGTGGCGACTGATTAAACGAGGTAATATTTTTTTATTAATGAATTGCAAAATGTAAGTATGTTAATAATTGTATTCAATTATGATCTTTGATTATCTATTAGCAATAAGTAATAATCATAAAAAGCTCGTCGAGGAGTACGTTGTGCACAAGTCAAATTTTGTCGCTTTCAATTTCAATTTAATTTTTAATTTAAGGCGGCACATTCACTGCAAATGCATATTTCGGCGTTTTTTTTATGAAAATGTGGAAAACTATGAAATGCGCCAATAAATGACGCCGCTGCCGATGGCATTCTATTTTATAATTACGTCATTTATTGACACATTTCATAATTTTTATTTTTAAATATTAATTAAGATGTTTTTATTTAACAAAAATAATTTTTTATTAAGTGAGTAAAGCCTCAAAATACGGGAATAAATAGAATATACTGTTTAAAATCATCTCTTTATATAAATAAAAACCGTTTTAAAATCAAGGAAAAACGTAAAAATTTCTTGCAAATTTAAAACATTATAACTTTATTAATATTGAATATTTCTTAATTTCCTTAGTACGGATTCTAGATTATGAAATATACTTTACACGTATAAAAAAACATATTGTGCGTACATATAAATATTCATTAAAAATTAGCGCCGCCTAGGACACTAAAAACGATTTTTTGGCCGCGGCCTGTCGATTAATGCTTATATTATTAATTATTGCAAGTAATGTCCAGTTTATTACTTTTATATGGTAACAAAGGTTCTATCTAACTTATTATCCTAAAAAATTGCAGTCTAGAGTATACATTCTAATATAAATGAATAATAAAAACCCACATTTTCGTAAAAAAAAATACGCCGAAATATGCATTTGCAGTGAATGTCCAGTCTTAGGTCCAGATCGCTGAGTTTACCTCCAGAACCAAATTTACCTCATTCCTGGTACTGAGATAAATCTCAAAGTGTATCATTCCGTAGATACGGGCCACCGCGGTAAGAATCTATTAGAATTAATTAGAATTAATTACAATTAATTAGAATTAATTAGAATTAAAATCAAAAAATTTATGTTTCTACAGAAAAAAATTATCATTTCACATACAGCTAGAAAGCTCTTTGTACATAAAAAAGCGAATTTAGAAAAATACTTACTGCAAAGATACTTGACCCAATAGAACCCAAGCTTCTCACGACGCTATTTTATTAATAATTATCATTCGTCATTATGAGATTTATTGAATAAACATCTTGCATGAATAATATAAATGGGCACGTTCATTATGTACACACGAACCTATATATTTTCCTACATTCGTACATTGTAAATAATCATAACAATGAGGATAATAGTCGGGTATATCCTCAATAGTATTCGAAATAATTTCTAGGAAACGGTGTCGAGGAATCATAAATCTTTTTATCTAATTAAATATTAAATTATTAAGCGTTGTAGATTATTTTTGAAAGAACATTAGAGATAGATAAGTACCTACATTTTTTAAAATTGATTATTTTATTAACTGTCCATTTGATTTCTATCATGCAAATACGTACAAGAAAATAGGTAGGTACCTACTACATTGATTTGTCTTTTCTAAGAAATTGAGCAGGAAGATTTTGGAATAGAGAATCAAAAGTAAAATATCGTTACGTTTATTTCTCCACTTGTAGATTTATGGAGATATATTGAGATTCTTTTTCGTACAAATTTGGATACAAAATTCTTTAGTATTTTTTTTTTTAATTTAGAGACTATCGACAGGTCAGAATGACCCTAATGGATAGTCATTTAGGACAAGGTGATTAGTACAGATATGGTTTACGATGATACATTGAAATAAAATATTAATACATTATACGATATAAGTATACTACAGTGAGTGATTATAAGATGAACGAAGTTCACATTCTCCGCACAACATAATAGGCATGTAGGCTCCCAGGTCAACTAAGCCTGAAAATGTGTACCCGCGCTTTGTGGCTATAAAATTTTTGTTTAGGTTGATTTCCAAAGAGTCCGTCTTACACGCTCAAACTATTTTCGGTCAGGAGTATAATTTCTCTCTTAAACTGAGGTTGTGTCATGTGAAATATGTCAATGTTGGGGTTACATGACGTTACCTCGTTGTACTGATTTAGCATTCTAGAATAGCAGAGGAGAGAAATAACCTATGTTAGTGTGGTAGACCTTTGTGTGGAATAGTGTTTGGGATCTCAGAGACCGGGCAGGTATATTAATATCTATTTGCGAGAGTATTGAGGGCGAGTCTAGTTTGTTGTTTACTATTTTGTGGAGTGTCATAAGGTCTGTGATTTTTCGTCTTTTTTCTAAAGAGATTATATGGAATTTTTCGAGTCTTTTGTCGTATGTGTCGAGCAATTCATTTAGGCCTTGTCTGTGTGTCAGTGATTTAAGGAATTTTTTCTGGATTTTTTCGACTCTGTAGTTGTGAATTTCGTAGTTGGGTGACCAAATTGTTGATGAGAACTCCAGTAGACTTCTGACGAGGGATTTATAGGTAGCAATTGGTGCGGCTGTGTCGTGGAATTCTTTCGTTGCTCTGAGGACGAAGCCGAGAGTTTTGGATGCTCGCCTAGAGATATCGTCTATGTGGTGGTTGAATTTGAGGGAATTATCAAAGGTTATTGCCAGGTCTTTAGTATTATATCATCATTAATTATTTATTTTTAAACCTTGAAACCTTGTCATCGTTGCATTTTATATTAAAAAATCTATATATAATGTTTAAGGTAAATGCTTTAACACTGTTGTTGCGTGTAGTGCTCATGACTCCAGTGTGAAAAACAACAAAATAACGTAAACGATTGAAAAAACATTAAAGTAGAAGGATGTACAGATTAATTTAAATTACGTATAAAAATTATTTAATGTGTAGAAATATCATATACATTATTTATTATTAAAAAGAAAACGAGTGAGCCTTACAGTAGTCGCATATAATGTGTAACATTTGACATCTCACAATTAAATATACCTATCAATTGAGTAGCGATAATATATATTTATTAATTAGTTAATACATAGGTACAAGTAAAGAAAATGTATGTGCATTTATTTACTATTGAATTTTACCGCACTAGGTAGGTGCCGTATATCTACATACGCATTTTTATTTAGAAATGTGTTTGGTCAATTATATGTTTTTATTTATTTTCATAGATGGCGGTAGCCGCCATATGTATTGTATGAAAATTTTGAATAAATATTTTTAAATAATCACATAAATTACATTAAATTGGAGAATGTAAATCATTAAGGATAGTTATTTTTTACATTAATGTAAAAAAAATTAAGTATTTATTGGATAGTTTCGAAGATACAAGCCAAAATATATCAAAGTTACAGCATCCACACCCTTGACACCAGACGCGAAGCATATATACAAAATCAGAAGCATTGGCTGTTGGAAGTGTGCGTCTTCGCTGTGATGGCACTTGCTGGACACTGATTTGTTTATAAACGATGATTTTTTACTCCCTTTATATTAACTTGTGGCGTCTGCTTGCTTTCTTGCTTGCCTGCTTGCCGTCAACAAAAACTTTGGATCGATTTTTGACCCTTTTCCCGTTATTCAATCGAGCTGAAACTTGGCAAGTAGACTCGTGGCGACAATTAAGAAGATCTATCAAATTTTCGTTAAAAAATTAATAATTATAGTATAATTTCGGATTTTTAGAAATTTTATTGGTTTTTTCAAATTGGAATCATTAGAAAAGTTTGATTACGGCCGCCCGATATTTTCTAAATTTGAATTACTCCGTCGATATGCATAATAGGTTCTTCACTACAAGTGTCTAAAATCTAAATTGACTGACAAATGTTTTTAGAATTTAATCTTCAAAGCATGAAGTGTCTTATGTGTCAAAGCTCAAAACATCAGACATTTTAGAAATATATTAAATTACTGTAAGTTTAGTGTTATGTTAAATGTTTTAATTCGTCTTTAATTGTTGTTATATTTTACAAAGAAAGGGAGTGTAATAAAAATTTGGTTTTTATGGGTTACTTTTTTCTATTCCAATTTTTAAACTATGCTAAACGTTCCAAAATCACGCCCTTAAAAGTGGTACAAATAACAACATATTATACATAAATGTTGGTCCATAAATGTGGTTGAATGTTATTTAATTGAATTAGTATCACGCTGGGGTTTATTGAAGTCGACCTCGAAATGGAGTGTATTTACTTATTTGTATCTCTTTGCTGCTATACAACACCGGCGGGGTAATGTTGACGTAAATGAAATTAATGTTTTCATTGCATTTCAATAATACGCGTCTATTTGTGGAGTAAATATTGATTTTATTGTATTCAAAAGAATAAATCAATAATATTGGATATACATATGAAGAATATAATATACAGGGTTATTTGTAAAACATTAATAACCTCACAGGACTACATTCCTGCTTTGATTATGAGTCGAAAATGTTCAAGCCATTATGACCTAATATCAATAGTTAAGGAGATATGCGACATCATTGTTTTTTTTCCAATATTTCTGACTTATTTTTTGTACAACGTTGGACTATCATTACAGTAACTTATATCGAATATGAAAATTCATTCCCTTTAATACAAGTCAAATAAAAACCTTTGAATTCCAATTGGAAAATATTCCAATTGGAATTTTTTCAGGGTTTTTATCATTTTATTTAACTTGTATTGAAACCAATGAAATTTTCGTAATCGATATGAGTTACTGTAATGATAGTTCAACGTTTTACAAAAAATAAGTCAGAAATATTGAAAAAAAAATGCAAACTTTGAAGTCGAATATCTCCTTAACTATTGACATTAGGTCATAATAGCTTGAACATTTTCGACTCATAATCGAGGCAGGAATATAATCCTGTGAGGTTATTAATGTTTTACAAATAACCCTGTAGGTATTACAAAAGCATTGGCTGTTGGAAGTGTGCGTCTTCGCTGTGATGGCACTCGCTGGACATTGATTTGTTTATAAACGATGATTTTTTTCCATCCTAATTTTTAAACTATGCTAAACGGTTCCAAAATCATGCCTCGCGCCCTTAAAAGATACACTGTCATACAAATAACAACATATACATAAATGTTGGTCCATAAATGTGATTGAATGTTGTTTAATTGAATTAGTATCACGCTGAGGTTTATTGAGGTCGACCTCGAAATGGAGTGTATTTACATATTTGTATCTCTTTGCTGCTGTACAACACCGGCGGGGTAATGTTGACGTAAATGAAATTAATGTTTTCATTGCATTTCAATAATACGCGTCTATTTGTGGAGTAAATATTGATTTTATTATATTCAAAAGAATAAATCAATAATCAATGGATATACATATGAAGAATATAATATATACCAGCCTGCGGGGGTCCGCCTACGACATTCAACCACTGGTTTTCGAATATTCGAACCAAAGAGATCTAGTATTATAAACTCTTTGGTTCGAACTGAAATCAAATGAAATGAAAAATAAAAAGTAACCCATAAAAACCAAGCTTTTACGATACTCCCTTTCTCTTTGAATCAGGTTTCGCGGCTTTCATTTTGATTCCAATTTGAAAAAAAAACATTAAAATTTCGAAAAATCCAAAATTATACTATAATTATTATTTTTTTAACGAAAATTTGTAAGATCATTTTTATCGTCGCCACGAGTCTGCCTGCAAAGTTTCAGCTCGATTCGATCACGGGAAAAGGGTTAAAAATCGATCCAAAGTTTTTTCGTCAAACAGGCAAGCAGACGCTACGAGTTAGAAGAAAGGTAGTAAAAAATGGCGCTAGTTTCCTACCGAAGTGATTTTGTACGCTGGGTAATATTAAGACTAAAAGATATAAAATCATACTAAGTACATGAAAAAAAAAATTTAACCATACGTATATTTAAATGTAAAAAATAAATTTTCGGTCAAAAAATGTTTGCCTCACTCTCCAAATAAAAGCGCGGGCGTTTCTCTCCATCAACAATAAAATTCTATAATCTATATCAATATCGTAAGCGCACATCTTTCATTTGGAGAGTGAGGCAAAAATTTTCTAGCCGAAAATTATATTTTTGTTTTTTAGTAGGTAAGTTTAGCTATGATTGTCCTATGTATTGTCCTATCCTACTTGGCTCGGGTCTTCCAACACTCTTTTTCAATGGGTTTTACTTCAAACCGTTCGTGACAAGGGTAATCACTAAGTTTACATTATAATCTGCCAAAGTTACTCAGTCTTACAGTTCGTTGAGTCATATATTTGCTGCCCACCCATGTGCGAATGTGTCTGATGATATTGGTACGTATGTAAAAATTGTTAATAACCCGGACATCAAAGATTCATTTAGATCGTGCATTTGACCAAGCATTTAAAGAAATCAAACACCTAGACCGACAGGAAGCGAAGAGCGAAGTTAATTGTATTACCCGAGATACATTTATAACGTAACACGAAATAGAAAAATTGGACATCTGGCAAGCGGTCAATAATAACTATGATTTGAGACTAACATATAAAAGTAAATGCGTATTAATGTTTATTTTTCATAATATCTACTCTTGATTAACCCTTTCTATAAAAGAGCGAAAAATCTCCTGTATAAAAATCGTAAGTAAAGCCATGTATTCACTAGGGGACAAATCGCGAAACATTCCGCTCGGCATGTCGCATCAACATCTACGCTCATGTTTCGGGGACAATGACGCGGTCATTTGACGTGTACACACCGGGACTCGCATATCTTGTCGCGGAAATGTCACCCGATGAGGTTACGATGACAGCTGCGGTATCTCATTTGGCGAAAACGGGGTTCCGCGCAATTCGAAATGTTTTTTTGGGTCGCAATTTCAAATTAACGAGGTTTTACTGTAGTAAATTGAATATTATTAAAAACAAGGTCCTTTTTGCAAATAATTATTGTTTTCCAGACGTCGCGGAAATATATCGCCCTATGAGGTTATGATGACAGCCGCGTATCTATTTATGTTAATGAGTTTATCGAAAAGTAAGAGGAAAAAAAAGAGGAGAATGCGAAATTATTTACTGCAAAGAGAAAGGAGGACGGACATTCTATGCGATCTTCGATCGATACAGCTCGATGAGTTCAAGAACGATTTCGTTTCCCCGTATTGTCATCTTGACAGATACAGCGCATGCGTATTCACTTGTAAACATACCACGTGGTACTGACGCTCCGCGGAATGTTGCAGTGAGCTTGCTCGGGTACCGTGCCCATGACAACGTTGCCACGGCACGTAGAAATGCCGCGCTATGTTGTGCGCGACGTCGCGGAACAGTGCACGACGTTGCAACGTCACGTAGACTCTATGCCGCGCGTGCTGTTGAGGGACAATTTGTCCCCTAGTGAATACATGGCTTAACGAACCGCACAAATATTGATATATTCTAATCTGAATTTTTTATTTATTTATTAGAGACACTAACAGGATAATAGGTACATGAAACTCTGATAATAAACATTATAGTGAAGACTATGCCCATTATCCCAATTACAAGTGTCTTCGGCACACTCTAGTAACATGTATTTTTGCAGTTAATTATATTTTACATGTACATTTATGTGTATCGTATATTTTGTGTTTGAATGTAGTGGATTAGTATTTAATGAATGATTGATTTAATGGATCTATAGGTTCAGGTCATCGTTTAGAAAATGGATGTTGTGTATGAGTGAGTTTTTGAACGAAGATAAGGTATCTGCAAGAATATCAGCATCAATGTTAGGGTCAGCACCATACAAATTATATGTGCGACACAACCTTGTGATGGGAAAAAAGTAACCAACTTTATTAGTGTGCTGGCTTATTCTAAAGAACTCCGGGTTTCTTATACGGGGTTTAACATGCAAATTTATATCAGATCAGAGAGAGAGTCAATAGCTCCGCTAAGAATCTTGTGTAGCACAACGAGATCGGATATTTTCCGTCGGGACTCAAGTATGTACTATTAAGAATGCGATGTTTGGGAGAGTGTTGATTTAAAAACTGTTGTTTTTCATACTTTGTTTTTTCACTTTTCTTTTTATTTTATTGATTATTATTGTTGATAATTAATACTATGTACTAATTGATTTTCATACTTTGTTTCTCACTTTTATTTGGTTTATTGATAGCTTTTCTATCACAAGAGTGTGATGTTCGGGAGTGTTGATTTAAAAGTTGTCTTTCATACTTTGTTTATCACATTTTGTTTTTTTACTTAATATTTTTGATATTTATTAATATGTAATTATTGCTTTTCATACTTTGTTTCTCACTTTTTTGGTTTATTGCTCCTTTTTCTCTCATACTGTTGGTTAGATTAGCGTTTAAGATTTGAGATCATGTTGGTATATGAGCTCCAGTTAAATATTTCAAGATTACGTTGTTTTGATGATTTATTGTAATACTCTGTATAAATAAATAAATAAGAATAAATCGAATTTTTATAAGCAACTCCCGTTCGATTATTTCTAGTTTATTTGATGTTCTTATGTTTATGTTCAATCAAATGTAAAATTATAATATGGAAGGTTATAATGGCACAATAAACGGCATATTAGTATCTACATATTTCCTCGAATCTGGGCTTATCGTCTCATCGACAAACGCGGAGTGGGGGTTGATTTTCAAATGGTTCTCAAAGATTCTAGAAGTTAACATTTTCTGTCCGTTTAACGCCGGTATAACGACATTACAAATAACGCTTGAAAGACGACACAATGCTTATAAGAATTACAATACAGACTAAACGTGTGACCTCTAAAACATCCAAAACATGTAACCTGACTGTACAGAACAAACCCATAGAACGGGTCGGCATCTTCAGATGTCTATGCTAGATTATATAGATATAGATACCTGGTTGGAGAAGCTGAACTGCGTGAAGAAGTACAAGTCCAAGTTAACCTTGCCTTCCCGGAGGAGGGTTTTTACTAGGGAATGCAATCCCGAGTCGGGATTGCCCTTTCGGGATCCCTCGAAATTAGAATTTCCAATCCCGAATACTTTTGTATTTTTTTTTTGTTTGTTTATAGAGCTGAATAGCAATTAACGACAATGCCTTGCATTTTTATATCACCAATTTTAATAAAATGATCATTATTAATCATTGCATTAAAGTTTTTGTAGGCGTTTTTTCAAGCATCAATCAGTCAATGTAGTAGAGTAAAAACTACTAACTAATAGTAGTTTTTATTACTATGTTAGATTGATAAAATACAGCAAATATTATTCAAAGCTTATTTGAATGTGACATGAATATAAGTTTTAAGTACTTACTAAAATCTCTATAGACACACAAAACATAAAAAAATGTTGATCAATCCCGATAATCTCGTCCGATTTTTCGGTTCGGGATTGATCTCGTAAAATCCCTTGAGATGTCGCGAGATCGGGATTGCATTCCCTAGTATTCACACACTCCATAGATCGCTTAAAATTCGATAACTCAATAATTATGCAAAAGATTTTATTCATCTTCACGGAAATAGTGAAGAATATTTGAACATTTATTTTTAAAAATTTCTAAGCGTATAATACTAAAAAATATTGTTTTCGGTCCTGTGATGTTTGCGCAGTACACGCACCTTATCTCCGTGTCTTATCTTTTAGTTATTGTGCTTGTTTGTTTCATTCTAACTGATGCATGGTGATAGGTAGCCCCTATACCACAGATGCAAATGAGGGAGACAGCTATACTGCGCTCCATTCGTTGGGTAATGTGCGACCATTAATTCCGGCATTCGGACGAGACGTCCGGATAGGCTGTTGTGGCCGCGTCGCCCGTCACGAACTTCTTATTACCGTTTATATGAATATGATCTGGGGTATTCCGATACCCCGCTTCCGACCACACAGAAGTTTTGGATGCTTGGTGATGAAAAGGTTATCAAGGTAGCGGCAATCTCTGGTGCTCTGAAATCCACAATTCGGAAAAATAAAGATAAGGCCATCTTGATTAGCAAGATGAAATCTATAAAGCATGAGTAAAACCAATGACAAGGGGGTTGACGCAAGGGCTGACACAATCAGGACTAATTAACATTGAGGACTTCCGAGATGAATACACTGAGGATGATAGAAGGCAAGGCTCTTGGGTATCACGAGGAACACCAGAATAAGAGAGATATGTGAGGCTAAGGACATTGTACGATGGAGTAGACAGCGGAGGAGGGACTGGTATGGTCGTGTCCAGGGAATAGACAGCACCAGACTCCCTTATCTAATCAGCCTCACGGAACCCGTCCTCTGGAAGACCTCAAAAAAAATGGGAGGACAGCTGGGAGTGTACCTCACAGGAAGCGCTATTCTCTGGAGAACTGACAACATAGCAGAGGCGTGCAGTGGGAACATCGCAGCCTGACGTTTACGTAACCAATTATTTGGAAAAAAATCGGAATACGACATATATTACGTAAGATTTCTATCACAATTGTTGTCATAGCATTCATATTTTGATATATCATAAAAATCTGTAGCATAAATATTTGATTTCTATTTTTTTCTAAAATATACGCTTACATGCTTCAATGTTCTCACTGCATGCGCCTGCAACATAGGTATACTATTATAATAAAAGAAGGAAGAAAAATAACCCGCAGGATGTATCAATTAGGAACTTACATATATATCGTTATGTGTAGGGCGAGTCTTTAAATAAAATTTCGAGATTGTATTTAAAAAAAGTTGTAAAACAAATTTCGTAATTTTTTACCGTCCTGGATAATCCACGACCCGATAATCGAAAGTATACTGTTTACCTGTTGACATACGGATATTTAAAATTAAGGAGACTTGTTCATATATAACTATAAACAAAAAACCATTGTACCCACATGATAGATTAATATTATAACTGTTCTGGCCGATGTGCAAACAGTTCCGGGTCATTATCTGACATCGGTTGTTGTTGCTGAAAATGTCAGATCTCTTTGTTTTGTTATATGATAAATATCGGCTGTTTTTATCATACTGCATGCTCCAAGCGGGTGGGGCAGTTAATCTCAGGGCCTGTCAAAAGTGACCTTTGTAAAAAGTGTGGGCGCAGTTTCAACAAAGAGACAGGGGAAAACTGTACCGGGCCCCGAAATTGAAAAGAATCCCGTAGTGTACCATGTATGTTTATAAATAAAGAAAGCATAGGTTACTTTCTACTCTTCCCCATTCATCTTTGTTTATGTTAATTTATATAGCGCTGTTTTTGCGTAAGAGACGCTTCAAGGGCGCTTTACAGGTGCGACATCCCGAAAAAATGAGTTTTTAGGCTCTTCTCAAAGAGTTCCTGGTTCTCCACAGATCGCAACACTGGAGGCAGCTGATTCCACATTGCTAGGCCCGCAAGGCTGAAAGCACGTTCCGCAAAGTTGGTGGCTCCAGGTCTCCTTGGTACTACCAGCCTGCAGAGTGCCTCCGATTTAGCTGACCGCAGTGCGAGCCGTCTTCCAGTGATATTTTCTGAGATAGAGAGGTCGATCAAATATTGTGGTGCTTTTCTTTGAAGACTTTTGTACACCATCAGAGAGAGTTTGAAATTTACCCGCTCCGGCAGGCGAAGCCGATGTAGCTGCTTCAGCATTGAAGATATCCGCGAGAACTTCTTCTTCTTCTTCTTATGGTGCCATCTACTATCGGAGGTCGGCGATCATTCTGGCGATTGCGACTTTATTTACCGCCTCATGGAACAACTGTCGAGTTACTCTTATTCCAGCCCCCAAATCACGCAGCCATGAGATACGGCATCATTCATCACTTTTCAACAATTTTCCCGCTCACTGCAGATCCGCAAAAACAAAATGGTTTAAAAGTACGGTTATATTTCACTTTATCTCGTGAAAAGTTAGATAAAATAATAAAAACCATGAAAATATTCTAATTAAAATGCATTCCAATTGGAAGGTTTTTTTTTATTTGACGTGTATTAAAGGGAATAAATTTTTCATATTAGATATAAGTTACTGTAATGATATTCCAACGTTTTGTAAAAATTAAATCAGAAATATTGAAAAAAAATGCAAACTTTGATATTGCATAACTTCATAACTATTGATATTAGGTCATGGCATCTTCAACATTTTCGACTCATAATCAAAGCAGGAATCCACCAGTAAAGTATTGTGGACTAGCTCTGTTACACCCTGTATTTACGTACATAGTATTTCCATGTATTGACTGCATACGGCTGGTGTATGTAGTATTCAGAGTGTAACATAATTAGTCCGTAATACTCTGCAGGTAGGTTCCTGCCTAAAATTATGAATGGAAAATGTAATAACATCAATGTCCTAATGTCAATAGTTGCCTTTTCCAAGATGCACAAACTTGAGTCCCGACGGAAAATATCCGATCTCGTTGTGCTACACAAGATTCTCAGCGGAGCTATTGATTCTCTTTCTCTATCTGACATAAATTTGCATGTTAAACCCCGTATAAGAAACACGGAATTCTTTAGAATAAGCCAGCACACTAATAATGTCGGTTACTTTTCTCCCATTACAAGGTTGTGTCGCACATATAATTTGTATTGTGCTGACCCCTAAATTGAAGCTGATATTCTTGTAGATACCTTATCATTGTTCAAAAATTCACTCATACATAACATCCATTTCTAAACGATGACCTGAACTTATAAATCCATTAAATCAATTATTTATTTACATATTCATATATGATCGCACTACCTTCAAATACTAAATATGTACAACACACAAATGTACATGTAAAATATACATAATATAAAAATACATGTTACTAAAGCATGCCGAAGACACTTGTAATTGAGATAATGGCATAGTCTTCATTTATAATGTTTTATTATTAGAGTATCATGTATCTATTATCCCGTTAGTGTCTCTAATAAAAAAAAATTAAATAGTTGTGGAGTTTGCATTTTTTTTAATATTTCAATTTTCTGAAAAACGCTGGAATATTTAGAAATGAAACTAAGAGTAAATCTTAAATTAATCGCTTCTATACAACTCAAATAAAATTATTAAAACCCTGCATAAATTTTAACTAGAATTTTTTGGCAAGGTTTTAATCATTTCATTTGACTTGTATTAAAGGAAAAGAATTTATAATATTCAATATAAGTTACTCTGATGATAGTTACTTAGTTTTAAAATGTTTTACAGAAGATCATAAAAAAATATTGAAAAAAATGCAAAATGCATTGAAGTCATTGAAAGATTTGGCAGATACTTCGTGGTGCAACATTATAATTTCAAATATGTTTTAATATACTTTGTAATACACACACAATATGAGTTATTAATTTACAACTATAGTTTCGAGAGGAGCAGTTCTTCTCATCATCAGGTATAGATTTATCAATCTTCTAAATTCAAAAACAAAAATAGGTATGTTAGAAAAAAGTGGGATATATGAAATAACTTGCGGAGATTGTGACAAAAAGTATATAGGCCAAACCACTAGAAACTTAAATACACGCATAAAAGAACATCGCCGCTGCTTAAAAAATAACAATTTCTCCGAATTTGCCAATCATATAATTAACACCAATCATTCTTTCGATAGTCACAAATTAAAATTACTCCACTCGGTTCCCCATAGACGATGGATAATGAATAGTTTGGAAACCGTTGAAATCCTAAAAAAATTTAAATTCTGGAAACACATTAATAAATATCACATTTCAGTCCAGTTCACCACTCCTAGAGCTGTTCGGCGAAAAAAATACCCTTCCCCGCCGCGCGCCCCCCTGACCCCCCTGACCTACCCAATTAGATTGATAAATTTTGTATTTAAGTTAGTTATTATCTATACCTGATGATGAGAGGGACTGCTCCTCTCGAAACTATAGTTGTAAATTAATAACTCATATTGTGTGTGTATTACAAAGTATATTAAAACATATTTGCATTGAAGTCACTTATCTCCATAACTATTGATATTAAGACGTTGATGTCATAATATTTTCGACACATAATTTATGCAGGAATCTACCTGTAAAGTATTGTGCACTAGCTTTGTAACACTATCTAAACACATTATTTGGTTATTTGTAAAACATTAATAACCTCGCAGGACTACATTCTTGCCTTGATTATGAGTCGAAAATGTAGTAAGGAGATATGCTACATCAAAGTTTGCATTTTTTTTCAATATTTCTGACTTATTTTTTGTAAAACGTTGAACTATCATTACAGTAACTAATATCAATTACGAAAAATTCATTTGTTTCAATACAAGTTAAATAAAATGATTAAAAGCCTGAAAAATTCCAATTGGAATGTTTTCCAATTGGAATTTGAAGGTTTTTATTTTTATTTTATATACAGGGTTATTTGTAAAACATTAATAACCTCACAGGACTACATTCCTGCTTTGATTATGAGTCGAAAATGTTCAAGCCATTATGACCTAATATCAATAGTTAAGGAGATATGCGACATCATTGTTTTTTTTCCAATATTTCTGACTTATTTTTTGTACAACGTTGGACTATCATTACAGTAACTTATATCGAATATGAAAATTCATTCCCTTTAATACAAGTCAAATAAAAACCTTTGAATTCCAATTGGAAAATATTCCAATTGGAATTTTTTCAGGGTTTTTATCATTTTATTTAACTTGTATTGAAACCAATGAAATTTTCGTAATCGATATGAGTTACTGTAATGATAGTTCAACGTTTTACAAAAAATAAGTCAGAAATATTGGAAAAAAAACAATGATGTCGCATATCTCCTTAACTATTGATATTAGGTCATAATGGCTTGAACATTTTCGACTCATAATCAAGGGAGGAATATAGTCCTGCGAGATTATTAATTTTTTACAAGTAACCCTGTATACCTACATCTATTTAGCAGAAAAGTGAAGACTTCATTCGCTGACCTCTCTGCTACATTAGTTTTCTATTGTATTACGGCAGACAATGCTCTTCCGTGGTGATAAAAAAGATGTAAAAATGTTGTTCGTGTATTATTTTAAGATCGCTCGGCGACCTTCGTCGGGCGACCTCTGACCCATCGCGGAGATTGAGGCAATTATTATTACCGGCACGACCTGATCATAATATTATTAGCGAGAATGTGGTCGATCAAGTTGACGCGATAAAACCATAAGCCAACTAACTAACCATCACGCCGTTTCCCCGCGGGGGTAGGCAGAGAAAACAGAACGCCGTATTCTTCCATCTTCTTCTTCATCAGCCTTCGTCTTTCCACTGCTATATATAGGCCTCTTCCTTATTTTTCCATTCTTCCCTGCTGTTGGCTAATTGTAGCCATTTCTTCCCGCCCACAGCGGCTATATCATCGGCCCATCTCTTTTGAGGTCTTCCGATGCCTCTTTTATTCTCCCAAGGTCTCCATTTCAGAACTCTGGGAGGCCATCTTGTAGTATCCTGTCTTGCAACGTGTCCTGCCCATTGCCATTTTAGCTTCGCTACACGAGCCATGATATCCACTACTCTAGTTCTGAGCCTAATTTCGTCGTTTCTAATTCTATCTCTTAGGCTTACTCCATGGATCGTTGCGTGCATTTGAGCTTTTCTACACTTTTCTTTGTAAGGGCCATAGTCTCCAATCCATACCTTCCATCTTGGCACACCACTTTTGCTTCGGCTACATTCATACATCTTCTCATGCAAGCTCTGCGGTTGTTGAGGCTTTTAACAGGGCCATCCTCAAATGTTTGTAGTATTTGTTCATGCGCGGACGCCCTCTATTCCTGTATTTTCATAATCATCCTTTCCTCGCTCACACGTTCTACGTGACCCTCTCAGCACTCCTTTCTTTGTTCTATCTACCGCACTACAGCCAACATTAGGTACGGTCACTTCTAATTTGTTCATTCCTTAAAAATAATAAATATCAAATAAGAAACACCTAATATAATAAAAATGCCCACAATACACGGCCCTAGTATAAATTATTTTTTTCATGTATTATTAAAAGCGTAAAATTTAGTAAATATTGTCACGAGACTGTAGAAACAGAGACTCACGAATTAGTTCACGTAATGAAGGTTTTTCCAACCCCCTAAAAGTTTTACAGTAGATTATATATTAATAAAAAGGTTGAGAAGTCAGTCGATCATAATTGAATGTTCGCGAAATGACATTCGATATATAAAGGACGAAAAACAGTTTGTTGTGACAGTTCGGCGACCCCACAGAAATAAGTTAAGCAGAAAGCGGGCGATTTAGTGCGCGTTTTAATTTTTTTATTATAGTGAGAGTATCTACCGGGCGTTCGATAGTCAATAAATGCGATCTCAGACGTGCGAATATTCTATACAGGCGAGCAAAAGTGTTCCACAAACGAGTGATTAGTACGAAATTATATACTTCGAATTACACAATAATACTTCTCCATTTAAGTGCGTTGTCAGTGAGTTTTAGAGATAAATAAAAACATTATTTAATTTTTTGTGTTTCATTTGTCTCCTATCGCAAGAATATAAAATTATCAGAGATGAACTAAACCACTACTTTAGGTGAGGGTCCCCTTCTTTGGGTCACACCGGAAGTATGTCTCCCCTCGCTTGTATTTAAGACATAGTCAATTGCAGTTAAAGTATTTATTCTTGCACAATTAAATCACCCAGTAAACGAAATGTATTTTTTGCGATATACCTACCTACGATGTTTTTTTAATTTCTTTTTTAAATTTCATTCAAATTAAAAATTTCTTCGAGAAAAATGTGTTTTTGTAATCAAACGTGATTTATTCACTAAGATTTAGTATTAACGGTACTTCATTTGACAAGTCAAACGTAACGGAACCAGAATGTGTAACACTAAGAAATTTACGTTAGTTCTATACATTTTTGGTGATTTGTGGAAATTACCAATACTACAAGTACTAAACCAAATTGAACTTTTAATTTCATTATCGATATCTTGTGTCAATCATCGATACAATCAGATACAAATCTTAAAAAACAGTATCCGGTTAAAATACCGGTTTATACCGTCACTAATTAATTGGCCCCGTCAATTTTGAAGGCGAATCATGCAGCTCTTTTCTCGCATTCTTCTAAGAATCTCCTCATGGTTATAAAATAAGAATTAAATCTTAACAACACTATATTTAGAACAAATTAACTAGTGAACTGCTATCTTCACGTCCCATTGCTTTCCTGACATCGCATGGTAAGTATCCCCCCTGTCACGCGGGAGACCAACGTTCGGTTGTCCTTGCGAGAAATTTTTATTCTATATATTTAACCGGTCGGATGCCGGCCGAACGTAACGCGGAATGTACCCTGTCTGCCGCGCAATTTTGCGCACGATTGCTGTTTTTTAGACACGTTTTTGTGATGGTTGTATTCATGTAAAAATCAACACTAATCGCTACGAAGTTGCAGTCTCTGATTTCTCAATATACAGACTTTAATAATTACTTATATTTCAGTAATTACTTGTACAATAATTAGTTATTCATTAATTATGAAAATAAGTAATGAAATTTACTATCAGAAACGTATGCACATGTTTATCGAATAAAACCATGGAAGCAATAACACTAAAGATATTGTATTTCAATAGTTTCGTTCTAAATATATCAAAGAATATAAAAATAC
>JADDOH010017373.1:0-51939 GCA_016648135.1 Agrypnia vestita
GTGGGCAGTGCCGGGTTAACATATTAATAAAAAATTGACAGTTATATAAAATAGCTTATTGGGTAATATTCAAGGCTGCGTGTTTGGTGTGGCTGTCACATTGTGGAGCAAAGCCCGGGCTGATGGAAGTGACCGGGGTCATTAACAGTCAAGACTAAATAACGAAAAAAGACAATACCAAGGTCAACAACTAGCCTGGTATTTTTTTGTTAATTAATATTTAGAAGCATACGATTACTTTTAAATATAAAATATAATGCGTGATACTCACGGTATTTTTAACGAAATGAATTATGTTCTTTTAAATTTTTGGGCATTTACAAAACTTCCTGTCTAACGTAATATTACGCTTTTCTCTACCGGAATTAGACATTAGCCATGATAATGAACATGTTAATTCAGGCAACCGACATATTAAATTAATTATTATTTTTAAATATAAAAGGAACACCATAAATTATATGTAAAATAGTTATAAACTTCCTTTCTGATACTGAATGATCCTGTACCGTGACAGAAATACATAAATAATACTTAAAATAAAAAACGATGTAAATTATATAAAATAAATATGCGAAATACAATTATTAAACAATCAAAAAAGGAAAACGACAAGAAGGGAATGCTTGAAAAATATTTTATGAATTTATTGAAAAGGGAATAATAACTTTCAAAAAATCCATATGTAATTTGTCAACCAAGGCAAGACTAACGTACACGATAGAATTCTGATCCAACACTGATGTATGAAAGTGTGTATGAATAATGAAAAGAATTTAAAGAAAAAGAATGACAATTTAATGATATGGTGAACAATTAGACAAGACGTTTGTTAGTCTAGCCTAGTGATTCAGTGGACGTTGGTTCGAGCCTCGTTCCAGGACACCGGCAGCATATATGAGCACATCTCAGCTTAAAAAAATCCATTTCCGCCTCATCTTAACTTTGTCGGTCCCAAGTTAGACTTGTGTTCGAAAATACATTATGCTTAGCTACAGCTATTTTTGCAGGCCAATAGCAAAGCAGTAAATATATTTTTTCTGTAAAGGTACTGAAGTACATAACATAATAATAATAATAATGTTGACGTTAATTGTAGACAGCCGACAACGTGTAAACACTGATACATACATAAACAACTTTTGCATTAAGTGATGATTTATTAAAAAAAGGCGTATGTCTGATACTTCCGCAACTTGTTTTAGGAAACCTGTGGGCTATTTTAGCAATACAAATAAGCCTACAATATTTAATCGAGGAATTTTTATTTCAACTTCCGCCAAAACAATAGACCGTAGCATTTCCGGTACCCAACGAATCAAAACTTGAAGAAAAAACAAAAATATACTCTTCGATAATTATTGTTGTAAAAATATTGATTATGTAAAATATATGTTATTTTTTCTTTTGAAAATTTTCCATGGTACTTTTTACCCTCCTCCTTGAGAAAAATCAACCTATAACTTTCATGCCCATATTCAAGTAGAAATGACCAGTGAAAAATGAACTATTTAACATATTTGTTTTATTTTAAGTCCTACTAAAAATTATTATTTTTTATTTCAATCTTTCGTTGAAGATAAAGATGGTGGGTGGAGCTTGACAGATGTTCCGAATAATACAACCATATTTATCAATATTTATATTAAATATTAAGGGTTAATTTATATCAAAAATTATTGTCAAGCCTTATTTATTAGTTAGTTAAATATTTTATTTATTTATTGTATTTTCTTTTACTTCTTACTAATTTCAACATATTTCTTATGGAAATTTCTTATGATTTTTTTGTATTTATATTGTTAATATTATTTTATTCTTGTCATGTTATTTCTATGTACTTAGATAGCTAAAATTCTTTTTTTATGATGTAAAAGCCCAAATCAGGGCGTTTATTATTAATAAATAAATAAAAGTTAAATAAAAGCGAATTTTTTTAGTTTTAAAAGCTTAATCACAATTTAACATCATGCCTGCACACGCGTTTCTTCTATCGCGGTGTGCTATATAATATAATTAATTGGATCAGTACCTCAGTAGTGATGGTAGGGTACGGAATCTCTTTGGAGTACTCCCAGCCGTTCTTGCACTTTCTCTGCGGCCATGTCTGGTTGAGGTTTGACTGGGCGCCGCCCGCACCCTTGAGAACCTTCGACCAGTCCACGTCGTACTCCATGCAGCGGGAGCGTTCACCATGCGCATCCAAGGGGATGGCGAGCTTCAGTCTGAAAAAAATCGGAGAATTACTTTAAGGAAAGCCTGTAAAAAAGCACCCATCATGGAATGATGGGTGCTTTTTTGTCATGAAGGATGACTTTGATGCCGAAAAACGACACTCGATGATCGTACATATATTTGAGCTTTGGATCAAAATATTGTACACCAGGGTTGCAATGTAAATGATTGACGTGATTTTCTGCAGTCATGATCTCAACCTGGGATTACGAATGCGAATAGTTAGATGCTAAGTTTTCTCGATATTGTTTTATCGAATGGAAGCTTACCTAAGAATCTATAAGGTGACTTGAAGCATTGATGGACTAAGTAACGAATGCATATGTTACGGTTTGAATGTATAAAGAAAAATAAGTATTTAAATCATTGAAATTACGAGAGCTTTAATATTTCATATCTGTGATGAGATGTACAAAAAAATTAAGAGATCTTACACCTCAATATAATTCAGGGACAGATTGCCGGAAGAAGGAAAACATCATGGATGAAGATTCTGAGGCAATGGTGTGGCCAATCTACTTAAGAGCTATTTTGGGGCTCAGTATATAAAATGAAGATAAGAGTAATAGCAAATATCCATTGAACAGATAGGTCGCACGAAGAAGAAGAAGAGCTTCGGAAGCATCTAGCGTAAATCATCTGCCAAAAGGTCATTCGACTTCAGCTATTTGTCTTCTAAGACGGGAATGAATTCGGTATTGAAATAGGATATTTTAATTTTTTTCCTCGTCTCACATATATTTCTTATATGTTCGGACATCAGTTTATAAGTATATGCATATGTTCGCAAATATCTGGCGTAATTGTCTAATCATATCCAATCATGATATTTATAAATATTTTAAACGGATTCTGGCAATTAAGAAGTCAGATTATCAAAAAAATTTATTCAAATTGTAAAATCATCGGATAAAGTAATCATAAATTGGTTAAAAATTTGGAAACATCGTAAGCATACTACGAAAATTGACTTGATCAAATCATTGCAATTAAGATTTTTTTTTAAATATGCATATTTGCATATTGATCAAGTCAGTCTATGAGCATCTACTAAGTGAAAAATTGCTCAAATCACATGCACTGTTGTTGAAAACACGCATATCAGAGCTAGATCTTCATGGAGGGCCACATAGGTCTATCATAACACAGATAAATCTTTACAAGGTTCTGATAAATAGGGAATGAAATATACGTAGAGGATTGAATACAGATAGCATCTAGACCATAGTCGGAATATGGATGGAGTGTGGTGGTGGAGGGTTGTGAAAATGTACTAGGGGGATGCTTAGATTAGTTTAGGTTAGAAGTTATCAGCAACCTTATTTTATTTAATTGTTCTAAGAATATTTTTTCTTCTGTATGAAGGCTTGAACTTTGTGGTGACATTATTATTCAAATAAAACACAAATCACTTTGTTTTCACCACATTATTAGATTATACAATCTACGTGTTTCGGGAAAAATGTTTTCTCCTTCAGGATTGTTGGTGTACTTTTTTATTTCTAATAACTAACTATCTCACAAACAAATAAACGTTCGCTCGAATACCAAACACCGACGTATACTTACACCTACATCTCGTTTATGTTTATTTTCATCTATTGAGTGTTGGAATAATAATCTAAAGATCCCCAATATTGCTATTTTCGGAATAAGGCCGTTAAATTGATAATGCCCTCATAAGGCAAACGTGTCTCATAAAAATTTAAATGTTGAACTAAAAAACCAAGTGTTTTTATTTCCATATGTGAAATTATGTGTTTTTGACCTTACTTTCGAAACAATGAAAAAGAATCAAAACACTTCGGTTGTTGTATAACGCAACTTTCTATTTAAAATAATTATTGTATTTCATTGAATAATCAAGGTTCTATTGTTAACAATCTCTTAAAACCGTATGTAGACACTTTTACGGGGCATTGCTTTTCAGATTTTACTTGTTTTTTTTCCACCTTTTAGTCACGGTTTGTCCTTGATCGGGTATGTGTACCTCTTGTAAGGCTTTACTTCCGTTTCCTTTCGCTGCATCGCCACTCTCATATATCTCTCATGCCGGAATCGATACACATGTGAATTAAAATTAATAGTCTTTATTTAATCACAGACGGGCCATAATATTGAACGCAATTATAATTCTGAGCCAATCATGGCGGGAGTCTTATGTGATGCAATACAGAACTATCGGAGTCCAGGAATGCAGTACAGAATTGCAATACCATGGATACAGATTCAGCATTACCGTGCAATTCAGAATCGGTGTGATATATTTTAAATGTCGCGATGGCAATAAATACCAATGAAATGTGATGCAATTGATTCGGTAAAATATTTCGAATTACTGTACGGAGATGCAGAAAAGGTAGGTACATTGAAATATGTAAGATTAATAGCAAAAATAATTATTCACATAAGAACTATAATTAAAATAAATATTCTAACCTAAAATGATCAAAAATGTAACTACATTAACTTTGAGGTCAAACGGAATACGCATAAAATGGACATAAAAATACATAACGAAACACTCACTGAACTAGAAAATACTAAATACTTAGGACTCAACATAGACAGACATCTCAAATGGACCTTTCAAATAGACGAAGTAATTGACTCACTGACTAAACTGACCATCCTATTCCACAAAATGAACGAAATCACACCAAAGACCGTAAAAATTCTGATGTAGGTACCAGGCATTCGTCAAGAGTAGTAGAGGATATCTGATACTCTTCTGGGGAACCGGAAACAAAACTAACCTAAACAGACTCCAACGACAGCAAAACAAAATACTAAAAATGGTCTATGATCTGAAATACCGGACACCGACTGAAACTGTATACCGTATAACACAACAATTCATCGAAAGTATTACAAAAATCGAAACACTTAATTTAACTTAAAATCTTCTTACTTAAAATCTTAAATTATTCACAGTTCTTAAATCATTCACAGACTAGCAATTGGCGAAATACAAGACGAAGACATAAAATTACACAAAATACCTGAAAAACATCAACACATCACTAGAATGGCTCAAAACTATCACATAACACAAGCCAAAACAAAAACAGGACAATTCCGACTAATTTTCAACGGATTAAAACTATACAATGACCTGCCACAATAGACCAAATAACTGACTACTGACAAATTCATAACAGATGTGACAAAAATGTTAAAACTCGGTAAAACTATAAAAAAATGACTTTGTATCTAAATCATATTATTACTATGTCTTATATTGAATCATGTTAAAATGTTATCCATAAACCTTTTAGGTTTACATTACATTTTAAATAAAAAAACTACAGAAATTTGAACGAAACAACATTTTATTTTGATGTTGATGTTGAAATATAGAACACAGTGCTATGATAGTGTCACTGTCGTGGTTGTGGGGGGTAAATGAATGCACTGAAAATTAATTGGCGATTTATTAATCAATTATTCAATGAACACAGTCACTTTACACGAATTAAACTTAGCGCTATTCTTTAATCCACATTATTTCGCATTATATAACTCATTATTATCACTCATATATGTCGCTTCTATGCTTTTCCAGTCGTTTTTAGATGTTTCGCGAAGGTTGTAAACGATTGTAGATTTCTGTAGACCGTTCTCGATGTTTCTATAGTGTTTTTCCAAGTGACATATTTCCAGGGGTTCGGATAGTGCGAAAATTCTTTTTAGCCTCTCGTTACAATAGTTAAAACAAATTAAACGTACGATTTCGAAAAAGATATACAGTAAAAATTCATCGATTAAAAAAGTGGGTTAGGTTTATCTTGGCGTCACCTAGCATATATTTTTTAAAAGTTTTTGCAATTCATTGCACTATAAGTAGATAGCTACTTGAAAATTAAAAATTAGGTGTACCTGTCATTTACGCAAGAATACATGTTATCTGGCAAAATGGTATCGTTATTCCTCGGAAAGATAATGTTCTGGGTTCGTATCCCGGTGGTAATCAAATATCTTTACGATAGATACATTTTTTCTCTCTATAGATGGATGTTTTCTAATTGATTTATTGCATTTATGGTGAAAAATTACGAATGATTTATCACTGATAAGAAGAAGAATGAAAATCGACTGAAAGTAATAAATTAGGACGTGTATGTGGCAAATCTTTGTGTGACCTAATAAACAATGATAAATTAAGGTCCGATGACAGACACTTAGAAAGGTGCTTAAGGATTTGTTAGGACTAGGACTAAATATTTGAAATTGTATAAAATTTAGTATCCTATTTTACGCTGTAAATTAATAGACTCCAACTAAAAAAGTAGAAGCATGTAAAGATTATCTATGTTTAGTAAATGTGTTTAAAAAGTTGGCTTATATAGTTTGGTAATGTAGAACAAATCAATGACGACAGAATGCACGATGTTTTGCTGTACTGTCGACTCCAAAAATAAAGATTGTGGCGCTCCAATATTTCAATCTACATACTAGGTGAATCGGCGAAATGGTAGGCTAATTCGTAAGAAAATTATAATTTATTACTATAATTTACTATCAAAAACTAAAAGTGTTTTACCACAATTACTTAAAAAATTTGTAAATGCAATAGTCGTAATCGTACGATAAGTAACAAAAAACAACGTTTTTGCCAGAGTGGATATTTCAAAATTAACATAGTCTTAATAAAATGGCTATGTTATAACCATCAACATTTTATCAAGATAGATAATAAAATATAAAACTCCCTCTAATTGTCAGATAATCATTTTCAAACACGTTACCCACTATTTTCGTCAATTGCTAAGTGGGGGTTTTGTTTATACACCCATTTATATAGAGTGACTGGTTCTGTGAAAGCTTTCATTATGTGTGAATGTGTATATATATAATGAGTACTTGATTGATTAATTGAGTAGATAATTTATATGTTTGTGTGTATATGAAACAACAGTGAACATACATTTTATCAAAATTACCAATCAATATTTTTTGTCAATGATAAATAAATGGACAATAGCCTATTGCTTTCTGTTAGTTAATGCGTTCCCACGATAATTTCTTTGTTTAATATACAACATCGATTGTTTAATTACTGTTGATTATCATCTTCTTATTTTTTTATTTAACAATGATAATTTGATAATAATGATTACCTCAAGCGAAACGTTATACACCGCAATCGAGAAAATTTTTTGTTAAAAATAAAGTAATTGAAAAAATTTAACAGATGTTTTATAAATATATGGACTGAGCCAGACAGTTGATTGTTGCTCACCCACCCGAGGCGGCCTCGATAGCTTAGCGGTAGAGCACTTGCTTCCCGTTCCTGGGGTCATGGGTTCAATTCACATCAAATACAACAAGATTTTTTTTAAAGATAATCATCTATTTGCTTTAAGCCATGTATTCACTAGGGGACAAATTGTCCCTCAACAGTACGCGCGGCATAGAGTCTACGTGACGTTGCAACGTCGTGCACTGTTCCGCGACCTCGCGCACAACATAGCGCGGCATTTCTACGTGCCGTGGCAACGTTGCCATGCGCACGGTACCCGAGCGTACTCACTGCAACATTCCGCGGAGCGTCAGTACCACGTGGTATGTTTACAAGTGAATACGCATGCGCTGTATCTGTCAAGATGACAATGCGGGGAAACGAAATCGTTCTCGAACTCATCGAGCTGTATCGATCGAAGATCGCATAGAATGTCCATCCTTCTTTCTCTTTGCAGTAAATAATTTCGCATTCTCCTCTTTTTTCTCCTCTTACTTTTCGATAAACTCATTAACATAAACAGATACGCGGCTATCATCATAACCTCATAGGGCGATATATTTCCGCGACGTCTGGAAAACAATAATTATTTGCAAAAAGGACCTTGTTTTTAATAATATTCAATGTACTACAGTAAACCCTCGTTAATTTGAAATCGCGACCCAAAAAAACATTTCGAATTGCGCGGAACCCCGTTTTCGCCAAATGAGATACCGCAGCTGTCATCCATAACCTCATAGGATGACATTTCCGCGACAAGATATGCGAGTCCCGGTGTGTACACGTCAAATGACCGCGTCATTGTCCCCGAAACATGAGCGTAGATGTTGATGCGACATGTCGAGCGGAATGTTTCGCGATTTGTCCCCTAGTGAATACATGGCTTTATAATTGGGAAGTATAGATAGATGACTTCCAACATAGTGGCCCGAAGCGCGATGAGATAAATCTCAGAGATTTAGTAACTAATGTGTTGAGAGGCTAGTTGGTGGAAACAGACACTATCTTAAAACGATCGATTTGATGGCAAATCTTCGATTGATTGATATTCTGAAAAGTTAGATAAACAGAAGGCATAAAATTACAAACATGTATTTGCGTTCGATTTAAATTCACCCAACTCACAAAAGAAACACCAATGGATAATGGATAAGCTTGAAATGAGACGTAAGATGGCGAATCTCTGCCTATTCAACATGTTTGGGGTCATCATAAATTCTGACTGTATGTTGCATCAATATTCAAACATTCAATTATCATTTCAATTAGTCGAATTATTTCATTAAGTTATGGCTATTAATACAAATGGCTTTCATTACCTTTGAACACCATGGTCAGCCTACTGTCATACGACGTGTGGCGTACAGTAAGCATAATATGAAACGCGAGACAAAACAAACGTATTAAACACTCTGAGAGACATAAAATATAAGTCTTCGAGAGATTTTGATTTTGATCTGGAGTCAAAAATCTCAATCGCGGATACGGATCATAATATCTTACGAAGCCGAAGAATTGAGTTTTTAGTGGATTGTGCATACTCTAAGGTTTTTATTATTGAAAAAATCAAAGCATTCTACCGGTACTAGACGTAGTCTGCACACAAAGAATGTAATTAAATATAATTATTTTAATAGCATCCACGAAGATTTATTAATGTATTAATATACCTCGGCTTATCAAAGTGTAAAAAAATCCATTAACTCGGAGTCGGGCGGCGGCGAGAGAGAAGCCCGACTAATAAGCGCCGATGCTCCCTATAAGGGAAGAGTATTTTGACTCCTGGCAGCTCACGACGTCAAATTATAATAATATTTTTGATCGTCCAGATCTAACGCTGTAATCACGTTAAAAGCTTCCGCGTGTTTACCTTTACCGTCGCCAGGGGCGTTACTTCACCGCCCTAATGGACGGTCGCGGCGTTTTTATACTCCTCCAGTAATTGCCCTTCTTCTTCAGTCAATCAGATTACATTGCACGCGTCATATTGATATGGTTTAATGTACATACGTATTTCTGCAAACAAGACTCGACCTATGCGTGCAGGTACTACTATTCTATCCTTTTCTGCGATAATTACAAAATCTGTGCGGTTCATCGAGAATGATATCGAAAGGAGAGTAACTGCGGGAAACAAAGTTAATGGTGCACTAAATGCAATTATGGCCAATAAGAATCTGTCAAAAGAAGCAAGACTAGCGGTACATAATGGCGTTCTAGTGCCAACCCTTATGTATGGAAGTGAAGCCTGGAATTGGCAAAAGAGGAATGAAAGTAGACTGAATGCGGTGGAAATGCGGTCACTAAGACGCTTGTGTGGAAAATCTTTGGTCGATAGAGTGAGGAATGAACAAATTAGAAGTGAATGCAATGCTGGCTGTAGTGTGGTAGATAGAATAAAGAAAGGAGTGCTGAGATGGTTTGGTCATGTGGAACGTATGAACGAGGAAAGGATGGTTAAGAAAATATATGAGGCGAATGTTGAAGGCAACAGGAATAGAGGGCGTCCGCGAAAGACCTGGCACGATCAGGTACTACAAGTATTTGAGGATGGCCCTGTTAAAAGCCGCAACAACCGTAGAACGTGTATGAGAAAATGTATGAATGTGGCTGAAGCAAAAGTGATGTGCCAGGATAGAAGAGTATGGCGTTCAATCCTCTCTGCCTACCCCTGCAGGGAAACGGCGTGATGGTTAGTTAGTTAGTTAGTTAGTTGTGCGGTTCATCGATTATCCGAAAGTACACCATCTACTTATAAAATATTGTAACGAAATTAATTGCGCACTATTAGAATCCTCGTAATATGTCGAAGACAATAAAACTATGGAACCCTCTAGAACACCCTAAAACACTCTAGAATTATCTACAGCATTCGGGAAACGTCTACAAACGCTAGAAATGTACAGAATAATCTAGGATGTTCGAAAAACCAACTTGGTTCGTATAAAAGGCGGAACCAGCGCCGCGGCAGATCAGGCATGTTTTGACACTTCTACCGGTGCGACATTGGCGACGGAGCGATATGCCACAGTGTGGCCAGTCGTGGATAACCGAGCGAAATGCCTACTTACGTGCGATAATTGAAAATAATATTCTAGCAAGCGACAAAAAAATTATTTCACATACGAGTGATCAATTGAGAAATAGTGTGAATTAAAGAATAGTGTTTTATATTAAATTCATGTTCAGTGACTTTGTGAACTTGTTAAATAATTAATAAATTGGTAATTAATTTACAGTATTTTTATTCGCCCCCACAAACACGTCGCGTGACAAAATATATTGCATTGAAGTATTAGTTAATAGATTTAATAACAACTGAATGTTAGTAAACTTAGTAAAAACCACTACCAGATTTACGGTCTACCGGCTTCGAGACGTACCCGTCTCTTCGTCAGGACCAACACTACACTACTATATTCACAACACTATACACCCCAACCATAGTATTGTTAAACTATTACCACTACTGATCACATGCGTGTTAATCTTATCAGAGACAAGCATGCACTGAACAATTCAGGAATCTAACGAGAAAGAGTGAGGGGGGCGGGGTCTAAAGTGGGTATTACCACATCTTTTATGAACGTTAAATTAAAAGGGCTATATGGAAAATTAATTTGGTTATTAATGAGAGGTACTCTATTATTCACCGCCTCCCTAATGTAAAAAAATTCTAAATTATTCAATACTATGATTGGGGTGTATAGTGTTGTGAATATAGTAGTGTAGTGTTGTTTCTGACGAAGAGACGGGTACGTCTCGAAACCGGTAAACCGTAAATCTGGTAGTGGTTTTTACTAAGTTTACTAACATTCTGTTGTTATGTCTAACCGCAAAGTTAATGCTTTAAATATTAATAATATTAATGATTTACTAACAATTAAGAGCTATTAGCCAAATTGAAATTGAATTTTTACATCGTGGAGATAAATTGCATCAAAATAAAATAAAACCACCACTTTTAAAACTATTTTTAAAAATGAAATTAGTTAAACAAAAACCAAGTATTCTGATGGAATCGTGGGCTCCAACAATAATAACAATTCAATGTCATGTTGATGCTGTCTAAAGCATCAATTTACAAATCAGGACATCCTGAAAATGAATATGGCATGGATTTTCTTTGCAGAGTATGTAGTGCTATTTCCAATTCACGTTACTATATAACATGTACATATAACTCATTTTTCCTTAACGTCGTGGGTTGGAACCTGCTTACAGAAATACGTCATGCAGCGACCTGAAACAGAGATTTATCTGCCGGAGATGTAACCTCACATTGAACTCACTTAGAAATACATTTGTAATTAAATTATTCACATATCTGACAGCTTTAAGGCCCGCACCACACTCGCGGAACTTCCGCCGCGTCTTTTCCGTCGCGTAAAAATCGATAAAGCAAATGAATTGACCGATCATCCGCGTAGTGTGTTTGATAAGCGCACAATGTGTTGAAAGAAATATAGCGGCGTTCCGCTACCGAAGAGTCGCGGCGGAAGAACCGCGTAACCTGGCGCCGCGTCGGCCTAAGTGAGTATGTACATACATTTGCACGGCTTCGTCTCCACGAAGATTAATTTGTGGTGATGTCGAGAAACAAGCAATCGCTATTGTCACCTTTCATCGTTGTTTATTTATGAGTTTTACATATGCTGACATTAAAACAATAAGATATAATCTGACATTTTGGTTAAAAACTCTGACAAATATTTTCTTTTTAAAATTAGGTATGCCAAAATAATTTCAAAATTCCTAGCAGGTACTTATGAAGATAATAAAAGTTATATTTTAGAAGCACTTGTCATATCTTTTGAAAAAGGATTGTAGATTTGAGTACGAATAAAATTAGTTATATTGTGTGCCCGGAATCAGATACAAAATAGGTTTACTTTATTATTGTAAATTATACAACGCTATTTTTGTACAAAAAAATTAATTAATTCACCTAACGCGCAATGATTGCAAATTCACCCTAAAGAAATTGAAAGGTATATTTTATGACACTCAGTATTGGATAACGCACCTGCCCCGGTTAAGAGGAGATCCGTGTTTCGAATCGCGGTAGCAGCCTAATATTTTTTCGTGGATTTGATTTTTCTGTACGTCTTTCTAATTGATTAATTAATTTGGTTCTCAATATTTCAGTTTAATTTAGTTGTATATCGATATAATTGATACTACGTACATTATTTACCGGGCAAAATAGATCTACGTTCACGCTAATAATTATATTAATTTCCCAATAGTTTATAATAACAACAAGAGAGTATCAAGCTTCGGTAGGTACCTAACTTTTAGAATTATTAATTTATAATTTCACACGTCTAGTAGCTCTTCATATTGATAAACATTATGTAGGCAGAGGATCTGAGTTTGTAATTATGTCCACACATGTCATGCAGCACGTTCTTTGAATTGGAAGGACTACGTCAGACTTACAAATGACGGCTACCAATTGATTTGATCTATGTCGTACATTATATTTAATGTTTTTGTGTCACTGCTTCGGCCACGTATGTAGAATATATGTATCTAACACTGAATGATTGAAATCATCATTTTTTGATTATATAGTTTCTCATTTTGTCATCATTTGAATCAAGCACCTTTTTCGATCTGTCTAACCTTAAATTGATTTATATGATATTTATTTTATCGAAAGACTGGCAAATTTATCATGCAAAGTTTCAAAATGGAAGTCAATAGGAAAACGTCTTGCAAACCTTTTATGAAAGTCACTGTTGGGTGTTGGTTTCCTCAACAGTGTCATATGAAAATTCGTTTTCTGTTAATAAGATTCGTAAACATCTTATTAGTCTGATTGTAATGACGTCACTACAGACGTCGCAATTATCAATCTCATCAGTAAATTATTTGTAGGTCCTTGATGCAAAGATACCAATGCCCGGTCGTAGTGTTCCTTTAAACGAAAATATTACTAGAATAAGTGTAAATGCCGACATAAATCCTATAACTTTAATTCGTTACAATTCAGCGACAGTGCCAATTTTCACCTCAGCGTATAATAAGCAACATTTTTGTGTTAGGAAAAGCGAAGAACAACTATTACATACATTCGGTCTGGTAACAGTATGGTGTGGTTTTTGGTCAGAAAATGTCATTGGGCCGATCTTTTTCAAAAACCTTATTTTAAATTATGTAAATTTACTGTAGAAATCTACCTACCTATAAATCGCAAAACTTCACAGTACATACTTATTCTATTTCAAAACATGAACGTTAATATTGAATTAGTAAATATAAATATAGTTCTTATTTTTAACAAACTTGTTGTCATTGACGTAATAATCTGAGCTTTAATTTGATTTTACGCCTGAGATTAAGCCACCTTGACAGTTTTATTTCCCGCGCGTTTATCATCGCAGAGCGGGAATCTAATTTTAAATGGTAACAGACAAATGGCCGGCGCCGGGAGGAATCAAATAATAGTCCTCACTGGTGGCGGTGGTTGAACCACTGCCAAAACCCCACATCGTGTTCGCCTTTGCAAGTTCAACCGATTGACGGAGGTGAACACCAATGACAGATATTTCGACAATTACCCTACATTCTTAGCCAAAAGTATTCATTGATTAATCCAAGATTTAAGCGCGACTTATATTAGAAGTTGAGCCAAGAAAGCAACTATTAAAAATGATATTTTAATGAAATATTGATTATATTGATTGAAAAAATAATGATTGTAAATCTCTATTGATTATAAAAATAATTGCAGTATTTTAATTTACCAGAGAATTGGTATTTTGTGATGATACTAATGACGTTCTAGTGCCAACCCTTATGTATGGAAGTGAAGCCTGGAATTGGCAAAAGAGGAATGAAAGTAGACTGAATGCGGTTGAAATGCGGTCACTAAGACGCTTGTGTGGAAAATCTTTGGTCGATAGAGTGAGGAATGAACAAATTAGAAGTGAATGCAATGCTGGCTGTAGTGTGGTAGATAGAATAAAGAAAGGAGTGCTGAGATGGTTTGGTCATGTGGAACGTATGAACGAGGAAAGGATGGTTAAGAAAATATATGAGGCGAATGTTGAAGGCAACAGGAATAGAGGGCGTCCGCGAAAGACCTGGCACGATCAGGTACTACAAGTATTTGAGGATGGCCCTGTTAAAAGCCGCAACAATCGTAGAACGTGTATGAGAAGATGTATGAATGTGGCCGAAGCAAAAGTGGTGTGCCAGGATAGAAGAGTGTGGCGTTCAATCCTCTCTGCCTACCCCTGCAGGGAAACGGCGTGATGGTTAGTTAGTTAGTTAGTTAGTTACTAATGACGATTGTTGGATATGCGTAATGCGTCGACCACCATTCATTATCCAAACATTTAAATATGTTACGATCCCCTCCCTTAGACACCATTTTTAATGAATTAAAGACACAATGTCTTTAGCGTCTCCCGCGTAAATACATATCGACGGTCCTTACGTAAACTCGGACATCTACCAAAACCAATACATACACAACTCTTCTCCACATTACAAAATTTAATAATACGCCCATTTTGTACGTAAAGCCAAATTTTAAACAATTCTGTAAAATCAATTTTTGTAGATGTCTTAATCTATGTAGGGAACGTCGATACACAAAGTATTTCTTTACTCTGTCTTAAAAAAAATTGCTGCCGCTATTGAGAAACAAACATCAATGTGCTCGAGCAACTTGATTGTATTTTATTAAATCTCAACTTTGTTTATCCCCTAAAGTAAAAACATACATAATACCTAAGTACATCGATAATGTTACAATATATGTACTGATAAATTTAAAATATAAATCTATTCTTTTATGCATTTAAATTAATTTTTTTGGTCTAGATTATAAAAATAAAATCATTATTTTTGTGTCTTATAAATATTATTAAGATTGGGGAGCGATTACAACTTGCAACTCATACCAATCGATTGAAAGTGCAAATTTACAAGATTTTGGATAAAATTTGTTAAATAAATTGAGTAGGTTGTTCTGGTAGTTAAGATTCTCCCTATTGATCCGTAATTCGGTGGTTCGAGCCCCGGTAACTAGCAGGTTAGTCCTATTTTCATAGTACAAGCATTTAGCTTAGTTTGAAAATATGTAGGTAGTAAGAATATCGATGTGACACGTATTCCGTGTTCGTATCTCTATTTAAAAAAATATTATATCAAAATGTTATAACATTTATTTCTCTGTACGAGAATGAAAGTATCCCATAAATTAAAAGATAATGTTATAATGCGTGTTAAAATAAGATACATATTTTCATATTACACAAAATGGTTATATTAATATTTAAAAAAATTAGAAAGATCGTTTGTGAACATGCGAAGTTATGTTTTCACTATATTAATTGTCAATCTGCCATTCGGAAATGTGGAAATATCTATCAGGTTTGAAAAATATGAAAGGACCAACAAAATATTTATATCTATTGCATGGTCAGTGAGCAGATATAATTATATCGTGGTAGTTCCCATTCTTGTGCCCGTCTGTCAACTGATAACAAATAACAACACTCGTACAATATTTAATTGCTGTACGTAATCCGTGTTGCTTCCTTTTTTACAATATTTTTATGGGAAATAAAGATAGGAGCAACGCATTATCGCTGATTCAACAATGATAAATATTTTACTGAGTTCAAAATTTCTGCACTATTTTCACATCTGTAAATTATGTATATATTTCATATATAATTTAAATGATTTTATAAAGACATATGATTGCGTATATATATTCAATAACTTAAGGTGAGTCGGTAGAGTGAGCAACTTTCTCATTTTTTTCTCATATCTTTTCTTTCATTTTTTATCACATTTTGTTTGTAAACATATAATTTTAAAATTTATTCATCAGGTTCCACATATTCTAAATACGTATATGTATCTTGTCAAAATAACACAAACTAATTTATATAATTAATTAATAAATTACCAAACATAAGATGTTTTAAAAATGAAGAAAATTGCTCCACTTTGTGGGCCATTCATTATAACTGAATGGCCTCGTTAAATGTCTTTTTTTCAATAATATTACAAAGTAAATAATTATCTTAAACTTATTACAATTATTGCAATATCTGTTAATTTATTTACTAACAAATTATGTTTTGAAAAACACTGTCTTTTATAAAATTTTATTTTTCATGTGTTTTTTTTTCAACCCTTTTTACATGGTTGATAACTTTTTTCTTAAATAAATTAAAGGAATAGACTTTATTATTTTAAAATTAATCCAAAATAATCAAAAACTTATTCTAAAATTCAGATTTTATCTTTTAAATCAAGGCACTGCGTATTGTATCATAAATACGTTGCGTCTTGATTAAATATCTAAAATCTGGAATATCTACAAAGATTTTGATTTTTTTTGTTTTTATTTTAAAATTATATCTATTCTTTTGACTACTGAAGTAAAAAAGTTGTCCACCAAGAGTTGAAAAGACCACACAAAAGAATAAAATATTTTTAAAAAATAGTGTTTTTAAAAACATAAATCGTAAGTAAAAAAACGAACAGATTTTGAAATAATTGTAGTAAGTTTAGATAATCGTTTACTTTGTAATATTATTGAAAAAAAGACATCTTACGAGACCATTCAGTCATAAAAGGCTTAAAAATTAGAATAATTTTCTTCATTTTTAAAACATCGTAGGTTTGGTAACTTATTAATTCATTGTAAAACTTACTTTGTATCATTACAATACGATGTCCGTATTTAGAATATATGTAAACTTATGAATAAATTTTAATGTGATATCTTTTTCATACAAAAATGTGATAAAAAAGGCAAGAGAATTATTGAGAAAAATTGTGAAATTTGTTCACTCTGCCAGACGATCGCCTTAAATAATATTAAGTGGTGACGAACATAAAAAAAATGTTTATTAGCTGTATTGTATTTATTTAATAAACCAGATTTAATAAAAAAAGGATTTTTCCAGCGTGTTTTACTAAAAAACTTTTGAGAATGAAAGTTGAAAGCTACTTTAAAATTGAATATGTAATAGATGTACCATTTACAAAAGACGTCATAACATATAAGTCTCTAACTTTTCTAAATCTGAAATGATTAACTAACTAACTAACTAACTAACCATCACGCCGTTTCCCTGCAGGGGTAGGCAGAGAGGATTGAACGCCACACTCTTCTATCCTGGCACACCACTTTTGCTTCGGCCACATTCATACATCTTCTCACACACGTTCTACGATTGTTGCGGCTTTTAACAGGGCCATCCTCAAATACTTGTAGTACCTGATCGTGCCAGGTCTTTCGCGGACGCCCTCTATTCCTGTTGCCTTCAACATTCGCCTCATATATTTTCTTAACCATCCTTTCCTCGTTCATACGTTCCACATGACCAAACCATCTCAGCACTCCTTTCTTTATTCTATCTACCACACTACAGCCAGCATTGCATTCACTTCTAATTTGTTCATTCCTCACTCTATCGACCAAAGATTTTCCACACAAGCGTCTTAGTGACCGCATTTCAACCGCATTCAGTCTACTTTCATTCCTCTTTTGCCAATTCCAGGCTTCACTTCCATACATAAGGGTTGGCACTAGAACGCCATTATGTACCGCTAGTCTGAAATGATTAACATGGCGAAATTTATTTATCGCAGTTCCCAGAATGGAAATGTTTCGGATTCGTATCGCGGTAGTTACCAAATATGTTTTTAGGTACATAGATTTTTTCTGTATACCTTTCTATTTGATTTTATATACATGGAGTCTGGAAGGACAACTTCGAGGAGCCTTCCTCATTTCATTTTTAAAACAAAATATCCTTTTTCAATAATAGCAAAATAGCCTTGTGGTAACATTATTCAATTAAATAAAAATAATATATATTGTATAAAACCACTATTATATTTATTACAATCATTTTTACATAAGTAAAAATTTCGATATTAGAAATAAGGAGCACTTAAGATGTTAAAATAACAAGTAAGTACTATTCTAGATTGCTAATCATCTTTTGGTAACAAAACATTTAACAAACCAAGGGTTTATAAATTTTACAAACAAATAACATAGGATTACAGTTAGATAAATTAGAAATTAAAAAATGTTGCTTATCTCCTTAACTGTTGAAATTTTACTGTAAAGTGTCATTTTACTGTAAGTTTACTGTGCTTTAGTGTAAAAAATGTTTTCTATTCACAAATGAATTAGAAAGACTCATCCGAAGTATTTTTACTAATAGTTACGAGACACTCTGTATTTTATTATTAATTAACACATTAAGAGTTATTTTAAAGCTTAACTAATTAATATAATGCTTTAATTTAATTTAGAGATGATCTCAATTTACAAAATAACACAAATAACGAATTAAACATTCCCATGTTTGATATTTTACGAAAGTTGATCTCCCTAATCCCCAAAAAATTTTAAGGCACCTAATTAAAAAATCAGCCGTAAAATAAAAATCATGTCCGGAATTGTCACTATACCGTGTATCGCAGCTCTGCAGTCACGCTCTGTCACATCCCCACTCCTCCATTCCGCCCAAGTCTTGAATCAAGCTAGTGATTTCGTCATCTCCGCTCTCTGCTCTCCGGGTAATAAATATATCAATGAACCAACTTCGGGATGTCCCCAGATTCTGTGACTGCAACATCGTGCCAGAGACGACTTTGACCCTTCTTAAAACTGTTTTTCTTCATTCAATTTAAAACTCAGGCAAAGTACAAAGCCGGGTAACAGGCGACATCACAGCGCGTGATCTCGGTTCATAGAACTTTACGCAAGAACCGCCCACACGAACAATGTTACGAATTGTGAAGATAGAATTTGTAGGAATGGCCGGTTGTGATATGTTTTGATAAAGGTACAATTTGTTAATGTTTTACAAATATTATAATTAATAATAATAATTATATATATATCTTAAGAAATTAAAATACAACGTTGTTTACTTCTCACTGTAAGACTTAATTAGCACGTTTTCGACGCTTACTTACATTAATAATAATTAATTATATTGATAAGCAGATGAACTGTATCTGTAAACAAATTTGCGTAAATTCTTGCTACATTTGAAAATAATAATTCATTTAACAAGAGATCTTTTAAGTGATTAAAATACTGCAAACGAAATGAAAGGTTATAAAACCGTTCATAACTGCCGGTACTTGAATTTACGTGTAAAGAGCGTTTATAAATTCACGTGCCATGTCTATAATAGTGGTCTAATATAAAAATTACCTTTCAAGCAGTAGGGGTATATGAAGACGTACCTGTGTGCAGGTGTACTAACAACCCCCCCCATTTTCAGGATATCATGACATTTACTATATCTTAATACAAAATAGATGGGACGTACTTATTTATGTACGTAAAGTAGTAGGTATGTATTTAAGTAGTAAAGTATGTATTTAAGTAGGTTTTTCTATAAGAAATGTCAAATATATTTAGGTCAAAATGACGAAGTGTGCAATACTACACAACAGGGCCTGAAAGTCGTTTGTTAAGATAACGCGAACCAATTAGAATAGAACTGTGTCTATGTCACCAATAAAAGCCGTATGATAAAGTTCGCGCTTGCTTTCAGACAAATGATATTCAGACAAACATGATTCTATTTGATTTTTTATAATTTCTCGGAGTAAAGATAAATTATTTTTACAGTTGGACTTAGTACCTACTTTTTATTTGTTAGTCTTTTGTAGTCATTAATTATTATTATTTGTTTTTTTTGTTAGTTTTTTGTAGTCATTAATTATATTGTGACCAAAAAAATTAACAGTATTGGGAAAGGACATTATTGGCAGGACCTTGCTGGAATCTTTTGTTAAGAATGCGACACATGTTTTGATAATTCAATAACCTCGATATTTTATTGCTCCTTTCGGATTAGCCGGCCCGCGCCGCCCACCGCCACACACCCGGCACGCCGCTGCACTGCCCACACAACAGACAGCTCACTTGCGGAAACCCGCTATACACGGATAATATTCATTTTTTAAATGTCCCAGCACCTAACTCAATAAACTGATTAAAATTTACGTCTGAGGCAGAAAGTGGTGATTTTGTTGTAACAATCCAGTATGAGCAAATAGTCAGGTTTGGGTCATCATCAAGACAGTCACTCAGTCAGACTCCCGAGTCATTTTTATCATCTTCTTACCCTCGACGAGCTGAGGGCTGCCGTTGGGGGTGACAGCGCGGGTGATCTGTCCGTGGAATTTTTTGTGCATTCTAGGTGTGCGGCCGTACACAGAAAGAAATAGAAACCAAATTTATTATTAATGTATTATTTATTAATGGACCGAACGCTGCACATTCTTCCAGACTCATTTTTCACTTCTCTCTTTCAAAAAATGGTTCACATTTGCGCACATATTTTTTTTTGCTCAGATGAGTTTATAGCCCGCACACACAATAGAAAAATTATAAGTCTAATGTCTAGGAGTGGATTCTGCATCAATGGTATAACCTAGTCGGTCTATCGTGCTGGTTTCCTTTCAAGAAATCTAGTTCCTCACTCCCTCCCTTGGATTTATATTTTTTTCATAGTGTTTTCATGTCGCTTAACATGGCTAAACTATCTGAGGATTTGGAGTTGTATAGTTTGAGGATGGATCAGAAAAATGAATGAAGATTCTGACCAGTTTCATTTGTGTTTCCCTGATTATGCTTCGGTCTTGCCTTATCTTTTTAACATTATTCGATCACCGTGGAATTTCTCCTTTTAATTTCCAGTCTACCAGAGAGCAGCATAGGTATGTATTATGAAACCCAATGCGTGCGCACAAATGTCACCATAGATATCTATTTTTACAGTTTAAAATCAGACAAAAAAGGCTTTAAATCACTTATTCTTCGTTCTGCTGCAAGGGAGATTCAAATTAATCCGACTGACGAACGGAACATAAATGGTCAATGCGTGAAGTGACACACATGCAAGGCAAGTAGCAGTGATCGAATCTCTGAGACTCGGTGTGTACTAATGATCATCAAACCGTTATTTTAACCGGTTACACATTTAAGATTTGTATTTGATTGTATCGATGATTGATTACTGAGATGTAACTGATATCTGGTACCGATGGTTACTCTTCAACTTACGAAATTACCAACCGTCGTCACAATCAGACACAAATCTCAGATATCACACCATGTAGTTGTGTATACGGTGGACTACGAGAGTTGTTTTCAAAGAATTTCATGAGAGCAATTTCATGGGAGAGAATTTCAATCCATGTCTCGAGATAAAAATTTCATAAAAATGTCATGCGTAGACTACGGTTCACTATATGTTATGTTTTAAATATTTTTTCGATAAATTTAGGTTTATTTGACCAATATAATGAAATCATTCAATGTTGGGCCACGTCACTTGTCAGGCGTCTATGGTCGGCTCCGTATGTCACGATTGTCATTCTAATGCCTCCCACCTCCCATGGATGCAGATGTGGTACGGACCAAATGTGGTAGACAAAACTTAATATGACATCCGCTAAACATGGCCCGTCTGACGTCACAAAGGGACTGACTGCTAGACGGCGACACTGCGTCACTTATTTGGGTGTGAAATGCCGAGTTTTGCAAACGTACGCAAAAGCATTCATACCAAGTAATTCATGATAATAAACGATTATAAAAAAAACATGAAATATTTTTTTAATACATTTCAACGCACTTTATAAAAACTTTTACTGTGTTAAAAACATGGATCAAACAATACTATGTCCTAGTTTATATTTTTTGATATTTGAAAGCAGCATACCTGATGATGGAAATGACGTTTCGAGCTGAAAATAATCGTGCTTAGTTAGAAATTCGAGACGGATTAAGCTGTGCATGTTTCACATTGTCAGCATGCACAGCACGACCAAGCATTTTGTTTAACATTTAATTTTAAGTACTTTTGGCAGGCCTTAATTTTATAATTTCACTCTAGTTCCCTATTATTCACCTTCCCGAAATCTACAAGAACACAATCACGAAAAAAATGTCATAAAAACTATTTACGTATGTAATAAATGACAAAAAAAAATATACTAATGTCGTATCATTAAGAAAAACTGCATATTATCAAATAACATAATTCTCTATGTTACAATGTCCGTCACCAAGCTAATAAGATGCTAGATGACGCTGTTTCACAGCCTTAACTCGTGGCCGAAATATACTTCTCTATATATATGTAGGTAGATGTATATAATTCTGTCTATAAAAATACTAATTTTTCAAGAACAGTTGCACATTTACGTATTAATTAAGTATTGTTATTAAAGAATTGTTGAATAATAACCCTTTAAGAACCAAAAATTTCCAACATATTTATGTATTAAAAAAAAATAAAAGTCTTTATAGAAGAGAATTAAGTAAGTGTTTTGATTCATACACCGCTAGAACATTAAAACTACTAACTAATGTAAAACTGAAATACGAACGAATATAAAATACGTCAGCTTCGACGGGTTAGCTAGTAGGTAATTACATAAAATAATATTTTTTTATTAAATAAAGAAAACACCTTAAAGTGGAGGTAACTTCGTGATATAATATCCGTAACTTCATTACAATACTTTTAAATTGCAATATATTATAAGTCTGCACATACATAATAGAAAAAGACGACGGTCATCATAAAAAAAATTCATCGTAGATGCTTTAGAATTACTTTACAAGATGTTAAGTTAGAAAGTTCTAAAAAGAACTTACTCGTATATTCAATAATATAACATGTATATTTGCCTCCACAGAATATTTTAAATTTACGGTTTGTTTAAAAATATGCCTGGTCGGGAAAAGAACGAATGACCGTTGCACAAACTGGATCGGAGCTATTTCTCATAAATAATGTACTTTTCGTGCTCTGAGATAGTTCTTCCCACAGCGCGGCGTGAGATATATGTAAAATAACCACAAAATTCGACAGTTTAATCATCGCCCGAGGACAGATTATGAGCAATCGGGAATTTTGGGCAGTGCTGTCATACACTGCATGACCTGTAAAGTTAACTGTGGTCAGGGTTGCCAAGTCTTTATGCTATCGGACAGAAAATCAGTTACCGAACTTATCCCAATTATCATAATTTTGTTGTCTGTCCGTCCGTCCGTAATTTCTTTATAGTATAAAAATTATTTTCTCCTTTTTTCTCATTTTTTTGTAAACAAATAAACACTTATTCTTTGGGTGCCGAAATGTAAAAGTACCGTCATTTTTGACGGGTTACAGCTAGTATTATATTAATTATCACTCTCTCCTACGATCCTACAATCGGTGGACAACCCTGTCAAGGACACCCGAAAATTAGTGCTATTTTCATAGCAAAGGCATTTAGTTTATTTTGAAAAAAGTAAGAACTCGGTAGTTCACATGTCTATTTAAAAAAAAAAAACATCGATAGAATCTTTTATATTAGGACCTCAGACATACACATACATTGTGCGTGACACGCAGAAGGAGATTACGATATTATAAATATATATAAAATACAGTACTAATATGCCGTATTAGAAATTATTTAAAATAGTTCGTTAAAATAAATTTTGGTTTGTTGTCATATAAAGTATAATATAAAACTTGGCAACCCTAACCATTGCGATAGTCGGAGCTCTCAGAGATTGCAGGCGGACACATTTAACTAAAACTGCAAGCTATAATTATATTATCATACTATAGAAAATAGATAAGTACCTACTACATAAATTGGAAATATAAATACGGAGTCATAAGTTAAATATAATTAAATGAAGAAACCTATAGAAATATTAATTATAAATTATCTTTTAATATGTAACTAATGTGTAATAGTAAAAATTACACATGTAGTACGGCTCTACGTTTTTGTCTGAAACATAATAACAAAATGACGACTTCTTAAAGATCAGAACCGATTATTTATATTTTTGAAATTCAACTTTTGAATCACACGTGTCAATGCATTCCGTGATTGCGCATCACTATCGCAGTTAAGCAATATAGAAAGTAGAAACCCTTGTCCAAAGTGAAAGATATTTCTGAATTCTTGGTTTACGATTAACCACTAGGGAATTTATTCTACTACAAGATTTTTGATAAAAACGCGATTAAAATAAGACATAAAATAGATCAAAATACTATAAATAGGTAATGTAGTGTAATTGATTAAAATAGTCAAAGAGAAATATAACGTTCGGGGTTCGAATCTCGGTGGTGGCTACATTTTTTCAAACTATCCGTAGGGGTAGACAGAGAGATAGAACACATCTTCTCATGCACCCTTTTCGTTCTTTACCATCCTCTCTTCGCTCATACGTTCCAACCTAGTCATCTCAACGAGCCTTTCTTTATTATATTTCTTTATGCTACAGACTACGCTACAAACAGCTCTACATTCGCTCATTTTTGCTGCGATCTATTTTAGCATATAGCAAATAGCCTATAGCATATAACATATAGCAAACAGCCAGCCAAGCCAATCTTCAATACTGTACAGTTAATCGGAAGATGATCGCATCTACAAGATAATCGCGAAACAAGGAGGATAAGACAATTTACTACTAAAGTGTATAACAACACTTTTACGAGTAATCATTACGACTACCAGTTATCAGTAGTAAGTGGAAGTGGGTGACCCAGACTGGGTTCAACTTTGTTGGCGTAGGAAATGTATAACATGATATCATCGATTAGGACACAGAGGTCAGACGTAATCTCTTCGGCTGTTGACGTAAATTTAATTTGACTCTTTTGGTATATTAATAATTCAAATGGTGGGCCAATTTCTATGCTCGAGAGCGGTTTCATCATTTCGCAGCCTTTCTTCCGACTTATCCGAAAAACGTTTTGAAACTACCTTAGCAAGGCAAAGAGAATTTTAATTACACGTATGAAAGAGTGCTGTTTTATCAAAATACACATATAAACTCACATAAACGACCTGTCTCATGAAATTAGAGTAGATATACAAATAGTGATGGCATTTAAACCGGTGACACATTACACACTAACCGTTATTCAAAAATATTTGGATAACTTATATAGCGCCGTTTTCGCGAATACTCACCTCAAGGGCGCTTTATAGAGAAAAAATATTATCTTACAAA
Organism: Agrypnia vestita; assembly: GCA_016648135.1. Taxonomy (NCBI): domain Eukaryota; kingdom Metazoa; phylum Arthropoda; class Insecta; order Trichoptera; family Phryganeidae; genus Agrypnia; species Agrypnia vestita. Next base: position 25,530 of record JADDOH010017373.1, read on the forward strand.
ACAACTTACTGCTAAAAAAGAAAAAAACTTATTTACTATTACTTATTCACTAGGTGGCATGCAAGAAATGGAATTGAAATTGAATACTATAATAGTTGGGAGTGCCTGAAAGAATTATGTAATTTGAGATTTATGTCTTAATTGTGTCAACGACTGGTAACTGATACTTCTACTGATGAAAGGACCGTTTTGAACAATTTGTAAGATACATACCTATTATTTCCGTATTTTTACATATTTTTAATTAACTCTCTTTGTCTGTTTGTTTGTTTGTTCATGTTGTGGCGGAATCTTATAATTCATTTTTCGTCCACTTCCCAACTAGCTAGAGCTCAGAAACTTTCAACATTTGCGTAAACTGGATGATTGTATTATTAAATCGTTATAGACATAATTTGGTCATATTTCTATTAAAATTAATATTCACGTCACTCAATTAAATTAATAATCCGCAAGAGCCGCAGAAACAGCTCAAGAAAGCGCCGTTTTAAAATTATTTTATTATTTTATATAATTATTTTTAAAAAAGCGTATAAAAGCATGCCTTCAAAATTTGTTTGATTTACTTGTTTTTTGATGTTTTGAAATAGTTTAAAAAATATGGATATAATAATAGCAAGTTTGTTCATTGAGTAGGTATGTGACATACCTAGATACCGTATGTCAGACGATAGATTCGATGACTGGGCGAACCTTGATTCGTTCAGGGCCGACAATTGGGTTGATACCTGCCATTAAAATAGGTGTGGATTCTGTACAGTACGGCCAGGTTTTTGGAGGCCAATTTTGCTTTGGCTTTTATGAAGCCGCGTTAAAACATTCCATTTTATTTCTATTCTAAAGTAGATTTTTCTTTAAAATTTTCTATGAAAAGCTAATGTAAATATCTACAGGGCTTTATCTGTTTATTTAAAAAAAACGTAGTAATAATACACTACATGCTACACAAGCAGTAATATAAAGTTAAACAGCTGATTTGTAAAAAAATGCAAAACTTTTCATGCATCAATTACAATAATTCAAGTGCATAAATGTCTGTATTAATGAATATTGTAAAGACTATTTATGAATTTTCATGTTGTAGCTAACAGAATACCTACATATGTGCAAGCTGACAGTACAAATATCAGACAGACTAATAAACGAAGCGTGTTGACAGTTTATGTATGTTTGATAAGTTTTTTTAAAATTATTTATGACACTATTCGTGATTTATTTTTACATGTGTTCAATGTTAAATAAGTAATTCATCATTTTTATTATTTAGAACATGCGTGTGAAATATTTCTATAAGAGTTTTTAAGATAGCTCTAAGGTTCGGTTGCTTGATCAGTAGTGACAGTAAGAGTTGAGCAAAAAGCATAGATATGTGCGAAAACGGCTTGTTGGTGATTTGATTGATCGGTGGAAAACGTAAAAATTAGTGTTTTCGGTTAACCATTACTATTACCACTGATCAAACTGGCTCGTATTACAACCAAAGCTTTTGGACAGTAAAAACATATTGAACTGTTAGAAATTTAGTTTTTAGTTTAACAGGATTGCTCCAAATTAAATATACGTAATCAGTTACCAATCATCGTTGCAATCGATCACAAATATCAAATTCACAATCACAGTTTAAGTACCTAACGATTTAGTCCATCACAAAGTTGTTTTTAAATAAATATGACGAATATAACGAGTATATACGAACTGTCATGCAAAATTAATTAATTTCTTCTGTGTAAACATAGACTGAACGGCCATGAAAACATGAGAACATTAGTAACACTGTTATCGAAACAGTGTTACTAATATATGTTATAACAGCTGTTATCGAAAAAAAATTTGAAAAAACTAGTTACACAAAATATACGTTAAAAATGGACAAGGGTATCAGTATAATATTTTTATAATTGTTAACATTAATAATTCATTCACACTATAACACCTTCTATTACGTCCACTCTTATGCGCTTAAGCCACTCCCCTACACCGACCCCTCTAATCTCCCTCCACTCCTCACGTCGTCCTTTAGTCTTAAGTTCAGTATTAGTAACATTAGTGAAGAAGATGCGGCAGCATATGAAAACGTTATAATTGTTATAAATAAAATGTTATAAATAACAAATTGTGAAAGTAAACAGTGTTATCATTTTTTAATATAATTATTAAGTGTTCGTTAATATGTATTTCTAAGAAAGATCGATGCCTTCATTATTTTTTATTATATAGTAGATATTTGTCGTTAGTTTATTTTTTATCGTTTCGCTACCCAAATCTTTTATACATTTTATAATAAGATTCATATATATTATTCCACTTGTTACATCTTTTATATCCATTGTACAATTTTTGAAGAATAATATTTAATAGACCTCTACCCAAATTTAATACCTATTCGTAACCGGTATTAGATAATTTTTATTTTTATTATGTCTCGTGGGCTTTTACAGCTGTGTAATTGGAATTTTTATATCGATGGATAAGTAGATTGGCTTTTGCATATATTCACCAGATTGTCGAAACATTTAATTCTTTGAATATTTCTTTTGAGATTGTTCGAAATGGCATTAAGTATAAAACTATTATTATTTATAATATGAAATAATATTTTATATGTATTTTAGTAGAAACAGTATTTTATATGTATATTAATTAGTATTTTATATGACGTGTAGACCTATCAACTCATATATAATTCTTTGGATTCTTTTAATATACGCGCAAAACGCACTATTCATCTAAAGATATTTTTATATATTGTTAGACAATAGTGTGCTGGCCGGTAGTCATTTCCAAAATTTATTTTCAACCCTTAATTGCTGATGGAACAGGAGATAAAAGAATCGGTTGCGCTAATTATGATATAAATATATAAATACCCATATATATAAATACTTATTATGACTATAAATATATAAATACCTGATAAGACATATCGCAAAATATTAGTTGATTTTAATGTTTGGATGCTGGAAACTAGCAATTCGTTTTCCGAATACAGAGCACTTGACAATGTGGCGATGCCATGCGGCTTTATACGAGTACAACGCAACGGCGAAATTTTATAGAACTACGCGTTACTGGGAACTGCACCAACGTGCCAATCAATGAAAGTTTTTGCTAATATTTGTCAATATCTACATGAATTTCCCACCAAACCAATAATATCCGTGCACACCTTAAAACAACAATTTTGCTGTTAATTGTCAGCGGATTACAATGGGAAATATCATTGCGGTCCAACTGATTGATGAGGGCAAGGCAAATCAATGATTTTATTTAGAAAATTATTAAACCGGCTCTTCTTACACCCAGCATATTATTAGACGAAACACGAGACACGATATCTTAACTGATCGCGTCTTCATCATAAAAATTTATTACGTTACAATAAATCTTAAATAAATTGAGTTTTCAGCGGAGGCGACTCCATTTGAGATTTTTATCTTAGATTTATTCGTATTATAGCTTAATATAAGGGTAATGTAAAATATTATCCGAATACGCAAAGTATATAAAAAGTAGCTCCAATGTGAAGGAACCTTCGCGAGCAGTTTTACATTTTCGACTCGAGTGGAATTTCAACAGATTTGCAATATATTCATTAAAGACTGTGTTATTTCTTACACATACATAGTTCAAAACACAAGAATGATAATAACAATTATGTATAGAATATAATATATAGTGTTACACAACAACTGAAACAAGCGAAAGTAGAATGAAATCATTGATAACATATATTCAATTTTTAATAATAATGTATGTCGGAAGTCATTTAGTAACCCAAATGTTTCCGATAAATCTTCGCCCGCGAAGGAACTCGAAGGTTAAAATGAAAGACGCGTGCAGTTTAAAAATATTAATACAGATTTTATTTTTAAATAATTACAATGGAGGTTCCTTAATTGTTGGCCCCCTACGACTCGTTCTCGTCAATTGACCTCCCAGACAGATGATCTCTTACACATTGATTCCCCCGGAAATTGACCCCCCGAAGTTATTTAAAGCATTTATATTCATACATACTAGCATCCGAAAATGTTCCCTATTTTAATATAAAATCACATAGCGTCTCTAAAATTTATACACGGGGGTAAATAGCAAGGCACGGGGTTGGTTCGAAGTCGTGCTCGGCACACAGTCGCCTGTAAACCAGCGCAAGATTACACTGTTTGAGATAAATGCTCCAAATATTTTCTGTAATGCCAAGTGCGATCTTTACTGCTTGCGTACTCGAGAAGCATTTTATAAGGGTTTAACTGAAATAATAAAATATATGTATAGCTCAATTTTCGTAAAAATTTCACACCGAGGGCGCTTTTTTATGCAATAACTGTTTAGTTTAGACCCACACTTGTGTTTAAAAATGAAAATTACGTAAAAAATAACGTTTCAATATTTTTTTTAATAAACTTTCTGATATGCTGTTCTGTATTACGGAGGGTGAAGAGTTCCGTGCTTTTGGACCTCTTCAAATACAAATACCCGTTCACGTAACATATTGATCTGCCAAAGGAACAGCAGCGGTCGTACGAACCTTCCTGTAGGCGAAGTAGAGTCTGACCTCAGAGTTTGACGTCTACCAGTCGAGTTATGCAGAGCTCTTGAAGGTACGAAGATGCCATGTCATGTGTCTTTTCTTATTTTATTTACAAACTTTTGAGTTCCACTTTTCAGGGAAACAGAGCCAATGTAGTTCGCGCAAAAGGGATGTTATTATCCACGCTACGGCATTCACAATAGATTATATTCTATTTAACTAAAACTCTGACAGCACAAATATTTATGTTATTATTATAATTTCCGCTCGAATTTTAATTCGACATTTTAGATAGATTAAAATATCTCTTAAAAAGTATCTTCTACCAGACGCCAACACCTTTCCAAGATACCCACTCATTTCAAGAACAAATTAATCTCTTCAATTCAATTCAAATATGCTTCTCCATTCCAAAGGTACAATTCTAGTCAGGATCTCAGGTCTCAGGTTCAAGTACGTGAGGGCCACAGGAAGCCGAGGGTTCCGTGGGACGGGAACAGCCTCCGAAGGTTCCACCATCTGTACTTACTTAGCTGCAGATATTATTATAATTTATTGTACACACGATATTGAAGCAGAATCGTGTCCGAGATTTAACCCGCAATTTTTTAATGAAAATGTGCGCTGTAATAATAATTATAAAGCATTTTTATTTAATTATCAATTACACCAAAAACAATAATCAATGACAAAATGAACCTTGAGAGAGGCGCTCTGTAACACTGTGAATAGAATATCGACGGTCTGAGATGTTAGAAGTTTGGCTTTACATACAAAATCAGCACATTTGTCTGTTTTTACCTCCATTTTCATACAGCGGCATTGTATCCCTTCCGGAAGTCCCCGGCAGAAAATAATTATTTAGATTAATAAAATATGAGTAATAAAAATAAGTTACCATTTCATTAACCTTATCTATATATAAGATAACAAGTAATGCTAACATATTTCTGAAAATGTTTCTGAATAAAATCAGAGTTTCTTTCAGGTGAACATATAGTTGTGACAATACAGTCCATCGTATTTGTATGGCATCGATATTAGCGGCATAAACTCCTAGTGCACCCCACAGCCTAAAACTATATCTAGCAGAAACATGGCGCAACCGGGCAAACGAATTGTAAGTGCCTTTTTATTTTCAATTATATTCATCGATGGACATGGTTATGGTTGGTGATGTCTTTTTCTTTGCGCAGACAGCCAGTCGTGTTGCACGAATTCTGTCTGCTGTTTTCATACTCGGCCTGCCAGAATTACCATACCGCCGCGGCGAGTATTTATAGCGAAGGTCAGCGGAGAGAGTTTGCACAGTTTAGCGAATTCTTCAGCTTACGTAATCGGGAAATAAACAATTCGCTTTACTCTCAACTCTCAACTGCCGCCAAGGATGCCACGTGACCCAATTAACAACAATTGGGTCATTTGTTTGTGTTTATTTAAAGTTGGTGTTGATTAATCATCAATCGCCTGTAGCTAATGTTGATTAATTGTTTTGTAGTAAATTCAATGATCCTTAAATAATCTGATTATTTAACAACTTGCTTTTGTCACAGAGTAATTCGATTCAATTACACATTACATTCAGCATGACTTGAGTCTACGGATGAAGTTTTTATATGATATTCGACTCGGAATAATGATTAAGTCTCCATGATATTCTTTGAAGGCAATTTTCGACTTTCGTAGTCTACTGCATAAGCTTGTTTGTAAGTCAAGTGTCAGTCCTTTGACCATTGATGTTGCGTTCGTTATTTTGGTGAATTTGAATCTCCTCAGAACAAGTTACGCCTTCTGTTTATCGCGTTCGTCGAGTCGTGTTTGAGTTTTAGTATCTGCGGTGTGTTCAGTCAGGCTACCTTTACAGGACTGTAGCGGTGACACCGCTATAAAAAGAGTGAGCACACACAGCAAGGTGTTATTATCGGATTATACATTCTTATCAGAGTTATATATTGGTGATCATCTGAACCAATACGTTTTTATTTGGGTCCCCATATTAGATAGTTCGGAAATATAACAGTACATTTCTACGAATTTCAAGTTAACGATCAGTTAATAATAGTGTGTGTTAATATGATACTGAGGTTTACCTCGATTCTGAGTGAGTGATATCTAATCTTAATTCACTAATGTTCAATTAGGTACTTGACCTAACGGGTGAAAGAAGGCGTTTCTTTTCTAGGTTATAAATGAGAAATCGAAATTCTGATGAAACTCATCTAAAATGTCTACAATAGTAAGTGATGAGATGTAGAAACGAATTGACCTCGAGCTGTCTCCCGACCCCGGCCATCAATCATCTTCACAGCTGACGGGGCCCTGGTGGCTGTCACAGCAGATACAAATGGCCGCCGAACAGGAAATCGAAACAATGCCAAAGGAAGAGCTTTGATTACGGCTGAGCATTAACGGTCCATTGTTACTACCTTTTATTGCTACCTTTTATAGAATGATCATCCATTCTTTTTGTACAAAAGATTATTGCAGTCTTCGGTAAACGAGACGTCTGCAAACTGATTAAATCGTTTATCACACCAAGTGTTCAGCATATTTCGATATATCGAATAATATTTTAATATACGTACGCCAAAATGAATACAAATTAAAATACACTATAATTTAAGATTAAAAGGGCTGATTGTTTCATTTTATTTAATGGTCAGTTTATGTTCAGTAATTATTTTAAAGTAACAGAAAAGAATTGGCTATTGCCGAATGTTTTTGCTAGGCCCTGCGGCAGTGGGCAAGCATGTGTGGATTTTCGGAACATTTCCTACGACATTTAATCCGTGTTCAAATATAAGTTGAGTTTGGTGATTTACCCTCTCTGCCTACTACCCCTGCACTGAAGTTATTGTAAAGACCAAATGAGCCTGTAACTATTATAAAACCAAAGTAATAATTTTACAAATCCTTATAAATGAAAAACGAACATCGGACACTCATATCATAGCCATAGCGTGACTATGTGCCGGTTGCATCAACTTAGTAGTGAGTTTTCGTTTGCAATTCCACGAATCAAACAACCCGTTTTCGTAAAAATCTATGCTTTAAACGAAAGATTAGTATATACCAAGTTGGAACCGGCCTTATACGATAGATTCATTACGTAAAATTCACAACAGAAACTGAAATATAGTTGAGGACCAGAGTTGTCATCAAATGTTTGTAATAACCTCACATCATATAACCATTATTTTTGCTGTCTATATTGTGACATCGTTTTATTCAAATTAATTTATCATATAAAAATTACCCATAAAAACTAAGTTTTTATTATACTCTCTTTCTCATTTGTATTGTTTCCAATTTGATATTCTATCAACGTATTCCTCTTGCTTTAAGTTTAATCTACTCCAAAGTTTTTTCGGCAGACAAGCAGACGCTACGAGTTAAAAGAAAGGGTGTGAAAACGATAATATTGTATCTATCTACCATCAAATCATTTTTCTTTTAAATAGTGTGCCTCAATACATAATGTTCGTACATGTAGGTATGTAATTTGTATTTTAAAGGAATTTTACACATGGATGTAATCACCTGTCACATTTGCTTACAAAAAGAAAGAATTAGATCCAAAGCTGGGCTTTTATTTATATGCGATTACTGGCAGGACGGACTGGGCGCTCTCTAAACCGTAATACAATACGTGGTTTTGAAGAGTATATGAAGAAGACCTTTAAAATGCACCAGACATGCATTTAATACGCTGTTTAGTAACCCGACACGAGTGGTGAGGCTGCAGTTACAAAACGGTGAACCACCGATTAGTGAAGATCCTCGGATCAGCTGTGCAACTCGATGCAACTAACTGCGCTCTCAGTAGCGAAGGGAAAAACTTCATTTCAAAATGAAGACTACAACACACACACGTTCACCAGTTTGAAGACTACAAAGTGTACACTACAATTGTAGTACTACGAAATGAAGTGAAGTAAATGAAGTGAAGTAATGAAGTAATTGTAGTATTAATGAAGTGAAGTAATGAAATGAAGTAATTGTAGTATTAATGAAGTGAAGTAATGTAATGAAGTAATTGTAGTATTAATGAAGTGAAGTAATGAAATGAAGTAAATTGATTTTTAAATGAAATGAAGTATTTTTTTCCCAAATAAAAATTTAGCGAGCTAAAAAAAAAAAAAAAAGGTCAACGACAAAAATATTTAAATAAATGACGATATTTTCTCCAAAGTAACACCTAAAAAACGACCACGACCTAAAAAAAAAAAAAAAAAGGTCGCCAGACAGATTTCTTCGTTCGATTCCAAAAAATTTTCAAACCATGGGGAGGGCGTTGTTACAGTTTCCAAAGATTTCTCCGTTTAGCTACATCAACTTCCCTTCAAAATTTTTTTTCATAACTCCCAAAATTTTTCAAACCATGGGGGGGGTGGGTTGTTACAGATTCCAGAAAATTCTTCATATATCTACATCAACTTTCCAAAAATTTCACGTAAAAAATACACTATTTATAATGTGTTTCTCATACTTTCGATAACTTCGAAGTATATGTACTTTGTAGTGTTCGCTTTGAAATGAAGTGGTACTGTTTGAAGTTTATACTTTCAATAACTTTGGTGTTTGTAGTTTGTAGTGTGCACTACATATCAAAATGTGCGAAGTGTGCACTTCAATGTGGTGTAGTACTACATTGTAGTAGTGAGTACAGAGCGGACCCATCACTACTGCTCAGTCGCCGCAGGGCTGCAGTAACGTACGGACGCAAGCAGGGTGAGACGCTCCCACGCATACATTTAGGTCAGTTTATGGCACCCCAAACCATAAAGAGTCAGTCAATGAGCAGCCCTGGTGCGTTTTTAACCAAGTTTAAGTACCAAGCGGCCGTAGGTATTTATTTCAAGGACACTGCCAAGATAACATACTGTATGTATTTATTATACTGTGGTGTAAGTCACCATTATTAACCATGTTCCCTCCCTCGCCCCTCCCACTCCACAAATCACCCCCACCTCCTAAAGACACCTAATATAGTACTTTCGCATTTTAGATTAGTTTAAATAACGCTCGTTAATGACACGGACGTGTCGAAACCGGTAGCGTAAATTCTTTAATAAGTAACAAATTGTACATTGTAAATTTAAACTCTTTAATAATGTCTGAAAGAAATTTTTACATTGTAAGTGCCCAAGAAATAATAAAAAAAAAAATATATTTTTGGAAAAAAATATAATTTGTTTTCCAGAGATGGAAGGATGACTGAAAATGCATTATGTGGTGATTGTTCAATTTATATGTAATATCCATAATTATTATTATGTTATGTTGCTTATCGAATTTATAATTGGCTATTTTAACAACTATATAACACGTTGTTTATAACATGAAGTAGCTTGTTGGCGTAGTGGGCATGGTGCTCGCTTTGTGATCTGGCGATCAGAGGTTTGAACCCCATTCCAGCAAGTTAATCCTATTTTCATTGCATACCTAAGCGTTTAGCTTATTTTGAAAATAGTATTTCGTTTACGCATTTCTATTTTTATTGTTAAAACAACATTATAAAACACCCTGACGATGGAATATTTTTTCCGAAATATGTAGGTGTAATTAATGAATTTAAGTAGATTAAAACAAATATTAAAATTATTTTTTTAAATGTCAATCTACAAAGTTTTTCAACCAATTGAAAGAAAAAGTATTAAATCTACATAATTACTACCTTTCATTTAACTCGTAGCGTCTGCTCGCTTGCTTGTCTGACGAAAAAACTTTGGATCGATTTTTAACCCTTTTCCCGTGATCACATCGAGCTGAAACTTTGCAGGCAGACTCGTGGCGACGGTAAAAATGATCTAACAAATTTTCGTTAAAAATAATAATTATAGTATAATTTGGATTTTTAGAAATCTTAATGGTTTTTCAAATTCGAATCATTCTATATGAGTAACTAGCTGTACCCGCGCGGATTCGCACGCGTAGATTTTTAGAACACTGTTAGGATCGTCATAGAACTTTCGCGAACCTTTTAGAACATTCTTCTTCCAGAACTTTCAAGAAATTCGAATGTACGGGGACCTTCTAGGCATACCGACACATTCCGCCACTCAGTTTAGACCTTATAGAACTTTCGGGAATTTTCTATAACCTTCTCCTTCCAGAACTTTCTAGAGCAGGTTTTTTCGGAACCTTCTAGACTCACCGACACAGTCAGCGCGCCTATTTTGAAACAATCTGAAGCGTTTGCGGCCTTCCCATAACAAAACAATGTGCTAGAAAGTACGTTTTCGTCACCCACTCCCACCCACGCTCAGCCACCCCCACCAAACTCGCATATTTTCGATGTGAAACCAAGGGCTATCCACCACCATAACCACCGATGGGTGGTTGTGGCTGGTTGTGGAGAAAGCTTGGCGGATAGGGAAACACGGGTTTCTTTTTATATATATAAATTAGCCCAACGCGTTTATATACACGAAACATGATTCAAAGCGAAGGAGATTATTGTAAAAACTTGTTTTTATAGGTTAGTTTTTTTGTATTAAGATTTAAAAAGATGTTCGTCCAGGTTTATGTATTCATGGCAGTGCGGAAATCGTGCAACTGAATTTTTATTTCAATTGAGATTTGCATCCTCAGCAAATTTTTTTCATTGATTTTTTTATTTTTTACATGAAAACTGTATACATATATATGTGCGACACAACCTTGTAATGGGAGAAAAGTAACCAACATTGTTGGGTTTAACATGCAAATTTATGTCAGATAGAGAAAGAGAATCAATAGCTCCGCTGAGAATCTTGTGTAGCACAACGAGATCGGATATTTTCTGTCGGTACTCAAGTTTGTGCATCTTGAAAAAGGCAAGTCGATCTTCGTAGCTGTGAAGGTTATTGTGTTGACCAGCTTTGTATGACAAAATCTGTCTATCTGATATAAATTTGCATGTTAAACCCCGTATAAGAAACCCTGAGTTCTTCAGAATAAGTCAGCACACTAATAATGTCGGTTACTTTTCTCCCATTACAAGGTTGTGTCGCACATATAATTTGTATTGTGCCGACCCTAACATTGATGCTGATATTCTTGCAGACACGTTATCTTCGTTCAAAAACTCACTCATACACAACATCCATATTCTAAACGACGACATGAACCTTTAGATCATTAAATACTAATTGCACTACACTCAAACATAAATATATAATATACATAAATGTACATGTGAAATATAATTAATTACAAAAATACATGTTACTAGAGCATGCCGAAGACACTTGTAATTGGGATAATGGGCATAGTCTTCACTACAATGTTTATTATCTGAGTGTCATGTACCCATTATCCTGTTAGTGTCTCTAATAAAAAAAAAATAAAAAAAAAAAAAATAAAAAAAAAAAAAAAATACGTAGGAACTTTTTCTGCACTCTCTCGATTCTCGTAACGTGTGTTGTGTTTACCTTAACCTTCAATACATACTCCGAGAAGTTAGTGCACAGTGTCATACGTGTATCTAAAGGCTTCCCGCACACTATCAATATTAATGTTGATCAATAATATTGATAATGTGCGGTAGCTTTAACGGAGGTTTTATATAATATAAAACCTGGGTATAGGTTAGGTTAGGTTAGGTTAGGTTCTCAGGGCCTCATCAATTATCACTCATACCTATATTTTTTTTATCACACAGGTCGAATTATGGTTTTTTGAATACTATAGTTTCCAGAGCAGTTTCTAGGTGCAGTCCCTCGTATCATCTGCTAATTAATAACTGTAGTAGTGACAACCCGGACAAGTCCGGATACCCTGGACGGATATGGTCAGCAACACAAGAGTTCTTCAAAGAGCTAGAGTGAATAGAGAGTTGCTGACAAATATCAAAATCCGAAAGGTATCGTATTTGGGTCATGTGCTCAGAGGAGAAAAATACGAATTGCTCCACCTGATTCTTATGGGCAAGATAGAGGGTCGTAGAGGTGTTGGAAGGAGACAAATTTCCTGGCTCCGCAATATACGCGACTGGACGGGCATAAGAAGTGTTGGAGAGCTGTTCCGTGCTGCCCAGGACAGGGACGCTTTCTCTCGGGTGATAGTCAACGTTGGGGGGACCTGACATGACACTAATAGAAAAAGAAGTAGTGACAAAATCATAACTCAAAATGTGTAATGTCTAGTATAAGGTTAAGTTCTTTAAAAAATAAAATAACGGCATAACAAAGAACTTTTGATGAGACAATCTACCGATATAATATGGAATATTGGTCTCCTTATATGTGGGGTATTAAAGCAAAGGCAGCAATATCCAAAAAAAATTAATGCGATCATTGAGGCTTACTGAATTCAAGATTTTATAGGAAACGTAGCCTTAACATTTATAGGAAACATGACATTGGAAGGGATAGATACATAAAATGAAGAATCCAGTACACTTTAAATTAGTAATCCTCGGTAACTGCATTAAAAACGCCAAACATCAGACCTGATGATGGACCCCGCAATGCTATCTGAAACGTCGACCAGAAAGGTCGTAATAACATGGCGTAATATCTCAGAAGACCCAAACCAGAAGATGCGTTAAAAACATTTTTTAAATTTTTGGATATTGCTACCTTTGCTATTATATCCCACATATTCATCCGTATTCTGAAAATAACAATGTCTGGATCTTTAAGATCTTTATCCCAACACTTAATAGACGATAATAAAAATCAAAAATGTCCAGAGCGGATTTTGTAATTCTACGGCTCAAATACACTGTATTAGAAGATGATATAAGAAGATTGTTTCTTACAGTCGTATTAATTTCTTCATCCACAGCGTCCAGATGAAATATCGTGGCTAAACTTGTCATGACCACGTTCGGCGTTACCGCGTATTCAAATCTTCCTATCTTGACATTTGACAGATAACAATTTACATCTTTCTCCCCCCCTCATAGAAACAAACACCGACGTAAAGCTATCTCTCGTTTATTTTTAATTTTTATTATCGTCTATTAAGTGTTGGGATAAAGATCTTAAAGATCCAGACATATCTGTCAAAAAATGTCAGGGTGGGAAGATTTGAATACGCGGTAACGCCGAACGCGGTCATGACAAGGTTAGCCATGATATTTCATCTGGACGCTGTGGATGAAGAAATTAATACGATTGTAAGAAACAATCTTTCTTATATCATCTTTTAATACAGTGTATTTGAGCCGTAGAATTACAAAATCCGCTCTGGACATTTTTAATTTTTATTATCGTCTATTAAGTGTTGGGATAAAGGTCTTAAAGATCCAGACATTGTTATTTTCAGAATACGGATGATTATGTTATACACGTCCCAACATTTGTGATGCAATTGTTATATGTTAAGAAATAAATAACTTGCCAGTGTTCCCTCAGAGCTGGTGAATGAATATTCCTTTCTTCGGACCTATGCACCGCAAAAAGTATTAAAATCCTCTATTGCTTTTGTCAGCACTACGCTTTAGCTGGTTGTGCTAAGCTTATACGCAATAGTCACAAGAAATATTGACCGTGCCATTTTGTTGCACCACGTGCTGCACTTTCTTAGAAGACAGAAAGAAATAAAACGCAAAAAACTAACCCATAAAAACCAAGTTTTTATTATACTCCCTTTCTCATTTACTAGTGAGTGACGCTACGAAAGGGAGTAATCAATTTTTTACAAAAATCCAAAATTATATTATAATCAGGTTTAGTGTCTACCAGATGCGTCGCAGTCTCTTCACACAACTTACTCAGCTGTATGAAAAAACCATTAAAAATTTCTAAAAACCCAAAATTATACTATAATTATTAATTTTTTTTAACGAAAATTTAATAGATTTTTTTGATTGTTGCCACGAGCCTGCTTGCAAAGTTTCAGCTCGATCGGATCACGGGAAAAGGGTTAAAAATCGATCCAAAGTTTTTTCGTCAGACAAGCAACCAACCAGACGCTACGAGTAACGAGTACGAGTACGAGAAGGGAGTAAAAATACGTATTTACGCGCGATATCTTCACGTAGTACTTCGACATAATTAAAAATAATTAAAAAAGTTAAATGAATTAAAAATGTAATCACATTAATCGTCACATAGTGGCTCCGGCCAGTCGCTGACCCGGTGGCCATGTTTGGTGGTTCAGAAAAGGAAGTCAGGGAACAAGTCAGGTCTTCCACGGGGAGGCGAGAAGACGGGGACAGAAGACAGACAGCTCAACTCGGCCGCACTTTTTCTAATTAAGCCGTTTTTGTTATATTGCTTCTATAACGTTGTCAAATTATTCTTATATAATATTATCTGTCGTATATTCATTAAAATTATTAATATCTTGTAAAATGCGATTGAAATATTTCTATAATCAACACATATATTAGGTCCTTACATATGAAATTGGCGTTTAGTATGGGAGGAACATAAAGCCGATTTTTTTTTATTATAATATATTTATTTAATCAAAGTATGTACCATTGCTATCTATGCACTTTTGCCATCTCATAGGCAGTTCATCGATCCCTTTACTAAAAAAACCATTCGGACGGGAATCAATAAAATCTTTGAAGGCGGTTTGGACTGCCCCATCGGAGTTGAATTTTTTCCTTTGCAAGAAGTTATCCAAATTTCGAAAAAATGGTAATCTGTTGGGGCAAGGTCCGGAGAGTACGGTGGATGTCTTAGACATTCCAATTGAAGCTCCTCTAATTTGGTAGCCGTCTGTTGTGCAGTGTGTGGTCTAGCGTTATCATGAAGCAGCAGTGGCCTAGAGCGATTAACCAGCCTCGGTTGTTTAGCAGCTAGCTTTTCCATCATGGTTTGCAGTTGCTGACAATAGACATCTGCCGTAATCGTCCGGCCAGATTTAAGAAAGCTGTAGTGAACGACACCAACACTAGTCCACCAAATACGCGTTTTCACCATAAACTTTTTTTTTTTGATCAATTTTCGCCTTGGGCAAATGTTTCGGCAGGGGGTTCACAGCATTGCATGAGCGCTTCCGATACGTACAAGGATCCCTTTTCATCACAGATCATGATAGGATTTAAAATCCCTTCATTATTGTGCCGGTTGGAGTAAATGCAACGCAGCCCAGTCACGCGCGTTTGTTGATTTGCTTTGGCTCACTCAATCGTAGGTAACCCCACCTTTCCAAAGCTTTTTTTCTTTTTTCACCTTACCAAATTTGCTTCAGTGATTAAAACGTTTTTAAATATTTATCAACTACCAAAAACACGCCGCCTGCAGCTAACTGGATGGTGGTTTGCGATGGATCCGCTTCCCCACATAGCCTTCAATTCCTTCACATTATATATCACTTTTGTCTCCCGGCCGTCCTCCCACGGGGGTGCTTGTTCTGTTTCCTGCAGGTCGAAATTTCCAGAACGAAAAAAACGTTGGAACCAAAAACCGCTCTTGTGGTTTTTTTTGCGGCAACACGTTCACCAATACACATCACAAATCCTTCGAGTCCGTTTTGTCTCTTCCTTCTGGCACTGGTGCCACGGTGGAACTCCTGTACTCGTCAATACCGCGATAATTTCAAGTTTTTTTTTTCATTTTGTAAACTGAGTGACGCAAAGAAAAAGACAATTGAGGAAAAAACAAATGAATTATAATTTTCAAAACACAAATACATGAGTAAATAGCTGTATAAATTTGGATTTGGAATTCCTAACCAAAGAGAAGATATTTGAGATCAAATTTGCCAGTACGGCAAAACGCCAATTTCATATGTAAGGACCTAATATACCGATTCGTTCAAAGGAGCCGAGTGCAATATAAAATATAATTTAAAAACAACAAAGGAATGTTGGAATTTTTAGCAATTTCTTTAATATGGTTCAAGCTAAAATCAGGATTATTTGGAAAACATTAATAACCTCACAGGTCTATATTCCTGCCCTGATTTTGAGTCGAAAATGTTCAAGCTATTTTGACCTAACATCAATAGTTATGGAGATATGCGACATCAAAGTTTGTATTTTTTCTTCAATATTTCTGACTTCTTTTTTGTAAAACGTTGGACTATCATTGCAGTAACTTATATCGATTACGAAAGATTCATTTGTTTCATTACAAGTTAAATAAAATGATTAAAACCCTGAAAATTTTCCAATTGGAATGTTTTCCAATTGGAACACGGAGGTTTTTATTATTTTATTTGACTTGTATTAAAGGAAATGAATTATGCATATTCGATATTCGTTACTGTAATGACAGTCCAACGTTTTACAAAAAATAAGTCAGAAATATTGAAAAAAAATGCAAACTTTGATGTTGCATATCTTTAACTATTAATATTAGGTCATGATAGCTTGAACACTTTCGACTCACAATCAAGGCAGAAATATAGCCATGCGAGGTTATTAATATTTTCCAAATAACCCTAGCCGAGTGCAATACAAAATATAATTTAATAACAACAAAGGAATGTTTGGAATTATTTGCAATTTCTTCAATATAGTTCAAGCTAAAATATAAGTCGCTGCAACACTATATAAAGTATAAATTCAATTATTTTCCTTGCGCATCGATTTTATGGAAGAAACTAGCCGTGCGCCCGTGAAAAATCACGGGAAATAACAATAACGACGTGCCTTGCGTGACCGCGCAACACATGAGGCGCGCCGATGTGTCACAGTCTGATTATCTTATGTTATAATTCACGGACTTTACTGCAGATGGACAGACGGACAGACAGACAGCGAGATTATTACGTTTGATAATTCGGACCAGCCCGAGCGCAGCATTGGCCCGGCGTCCCCCGCTTCAGGCGCTGCTCGAGGTGGCGGTGACCAAATTGGGTGAGTTTTGGAGAAAAAGTGGGATCGGGAATATTTAAAACGCGCGGGAAACATTTAGTATTCGGCTGAAAGACGAATCGGGAATGTTGCTGGAGCGACGGGCTCACTGACCCCAGCCTCCTTCGCTCAGGATATCTCCATTAGGACCATGGTCCCATGTCCCCACGAATACAGAACATTCTAGTGATGTAACGAACAGCCGCATTCGCGAATATTCGCATTCGCATTCGCAAAGTTCGAGCGAATGTTTTGCGAATATAAACATCAGGAAAAAACAGAATACTAAGCTATAAAAAACGCATTCATTTCTTATTTTTACTCCCTTTATTTAACTTTTAACTCGTGGCGTCTGCTTGTCTTATTTTCTTTTTCTGATGAAAAAACTTTGGATCCATTTTAAACCCCTTTCCCCGTGATCCAATCGAGCTGAAACTTTGCAAGCAGACTCGTGGCGACGATCAAAAAGATCTATCAAATTTTCGTTAAAAAAAATTATAAATTTTTGGATTTTTCAAATTTTGAATGGTTTTTTCATACAACTTATTAAGTTGTATGAAAATATTTCATCGCGTCTGGTAGACGCGAAACCGATTATAGTATAATTTTGGATTTTTGGAAATTTTTTATTACTCCCTCTCGTAGCGTCGCCCGACCGAAGCCCAACGCGTAGGTTAAGCGAAAAAAAATGTTTCAACTAGTAAATGAGAAAGGGAGGCTAATAAAAACTTGGTTTTTATGGGTTACATTTTTTTTATTATTAGAAAAAGTAGCTTTACCTCGTAATCACATTATCAGTCTTCACTGTACTCTATCATTTCGTATTATTTATTTACCATCTACTTCTACATTGGGTAATAAACCTTAAGATTCCAGATCACTACTAAATAACAATTAACTTCTCATTACAACTTTGGAAACAAAAAATATAATAATGCAATGTAAACAAACAAAAAAAAAAATTCGTTTCTGAAACTTTTATCAGTCTTTACATAAGTTTTTAATGTTAGTTAATCATCTTCTTGAACGAAACTAAAAATAAAAATCATTCAAAAACTATGTTCTTCAATTACAAACTTACATTAGATCAACTCGGAAATTCTCGGAACAAGATGCAAACGAAACCGAGCCGCTAAGCCATCATACATAATTGGCGCCAAATTAAAAAAAAACTCAATATTCGTATTCGCATACGCATTCGCGAATGTCGGTGACAGATATTCGCATTCGCGAAAGCTCAAAAGCTGACATTCGTTACATCACTAGAACATTCTTCCGTATTCTGAGCATGTCCCATTGTACACCGATTCCAACACACTCCCCTCTCCGATTATTAGTGTGGTTTCTAATGGGACCGGTTTCCGGTCATATTGTTCTTACCTCCTATCTTCTCATTCTCATTCATTCCTTTACGTAGACAAATTAAATGCAGCGCGAATAAGTGCAAAATACATTATTTGTCTGTGTGTAATATGTCTAAAATGAATGTATGTATTGTATATTTTGTGTGTAAGTTAGTATAAACCACCACCAGTTTTTAGGTCTACCGGTTTCGAGACATACCCGTCTCTTCGTCAGTACTAATAATATATTAAACTACTCGGGAATCTACCAGTTAACATGTAGCTCGTATCCATCATATTATATTGGAAGGACATCTCGCAATTACAATACAAGAAGCAAAGAACATATGAGGTGTCTTAACAATAACAATTTTTCTGAATTCTCAAACCACCTCATTAAAAATAATCATAAATTTGACTTAAAAACGTTCCAGTTTTAATATACACATTGAGATTAATAAGATTTTCAATAAAATAAAAGCATAAAATTGTGCAATCCGCCATTTTAACTGAAACACCGGTCAGAGCGAATGACGTTACGCCTCAGTACCCATCACCGTGTATTTGAACCGTTGCCATAGACACAATGCAAAGTTTACTGAGGCTTGACGTCACGTAGACGAAATGACATTAAAAGAATTTAGATGAAAATGCTATTATTTGCGTAAAAACTTAGTATATTACTGAAATAATGTTATTTTCGGTAATAGTAGACGTGTACCTACTATATAGAAAATCAATGTAGATTTTCTCATTAGCGACATCTGTGGGGATTTAGAGGAATGAAAATGGCTTTGTACAGGCCGCAGGGAAAGGCGCTAACAACTCATATGTGAAAGTTTTCCACGCAATTTGAACATATATACAACTTCCAAAAAAAGGAATAAGCATGGTATATTCTATTATGGGTGGAAATGGCGAATGTTACAATTGTGTAAAGTGATCACTTAAGCCAACCATAAAGATAGGTCATAAGTCCTATGTACACCCAAATGACTTCTATACCTACTTTCCCATAATAAATACAGTTTCGTCTCTGTGAGATATCTATAATATACATTAATATATAGAATGTTATTTCAAAATCTGTCATCATGCCTATTCATTTTCCCCTACCGTGTTACTGGTTGGACTCGTCAATATGTAACAAGACTATCAGATTGCAGCATCTGATTGTGGACCGTTGGTCAGCACGACCTTGGTGGAGCGCTCACGAGACAGGTAGGTAGTGTAATAAGGCTATCTGAGGAATCCGAAAACTTCCCAGGACTTGTTTTCGAGGAAACCATAAAACGACCGATACTTTTTCCTTTCCCCTTTTGTTCGCCAGAGTCCCGAAGATGCTGGGAGAGTTTTCAAATTTTTGTTCTCGTTTGAGAATTGGAGTGCTTTTGAAATATTTTACTACTATACTAGTAATTCGAAACAATAAAAGTTACCGTAATTTATCACTTCGATCGACTAAATTAAATTATTTATTTAACAAGCACGATGTAAGCTTTCAAAGTAAATTAGATTATATAAAAAACTAACCCATAAAACCCAAGTTTTTATTATACTCCCTTTCTCATTTCCTAGTTGATACAGGTTTAGCTCTTACCCTACACGTTGAACTCGAGTCGGGCGACTCTACAAAATTGATTATAAAAAATTTCTAAAAATCCAAAATTATACTATAATTATTAAATTTTTGTAACGAAAATGTGTGTATGTTAGATCATTTTTATCGTCGCCACGAGTATGCCTGCAAAGTTTCAGCTCGATTCGATCACGGGAAACGGGTTAAAAATTGATCCAAAGTTTTTTCGTCAGACAAGCAAGCAGACGCTACGAGTTAAAAGAATGGGAGTAAAAAAACATAAAAACAGAATTGTATTTTTTCAGTAATATCAACGTAGCTTGGTGGTAACTTATTAATATTTATATTGATAAACATATTTTTTTATATAAAACGACAATTTATTGAATGATTAACATATTTCGAGACCAAATTTAATGTTTAGTAACGATGTATCCTTACGAAGGGACCTTTGGCCCCGAAAATTGTTAATAATTAATATAAATTAACTTTGTTTACACCACTTATTTATTGAAAAAAATCAACATGTTTCAAAGCCAATGGCTTCTTCATCAGGAAAACTAATAAATAATAATAATTTGTTGACTTTTTTCAATAAATAAGTAGTTTAAACAAAGTTAATTTATATTAATTATAATTATGTTACCACAAAATAAATTTGCTACATTTGAAGAAGAAGCCGAAAATTGTTGATTATTCAATTAATAGTGGTTTTATGCGAAGTGTTTTATTAGAATTAAAATTACTAATGGCACAGCGCTGTTATAGCTGCAGAGATGAAACACTATTATGGCCCGGGTCCATGGATCATAACGAAACGACATAATTTTCGCGAGATTTGTTTGAGACAAATCTCAGACTTGTTGAGATTTTAATCAGCAGATAAACACAGAAATAAATTTCTAATCAGAAGAAAGAGACAAACACTAAACCCGGGTAATGGAGCCCGGGTCTTAAATTAACAGGGGCAAATATTAATACGCTAATAGCAAGTGACCGGAAATAGAAAGTCGTGTGTGTTATATTTTTGTCACATTTTAAACATTTTTGTATTGCACTATTTTTTTAATATTTATGTGACTTATGATTCAAAATGGCAATATTCTAATCTCTGTTTAGTTTTTTAAACATTTTTACAGATTTCAGTTTAATTGCATGTATTTTAAATTATAAAAATTTAATGAAAATATATTCATTGAAAGGGAGCAAGTATTAACGTGTAATTGGGGCAAGTATTAACATGTTATGTTAGTACTTGCCCCAGGTGTATTGTCATTTAGATCAGCGTTTCCCTACCTTTTTTGGCTCGCGTACCACTCTTAATTGTACCACTTCTTAAAAATGATTTCGAGAAATTTGTTATTCTACTTGCATTATAAATTTTATAGGGTGACTATATTTCCTAGAACTCAATTTATTTAAGTTTAAAAAAAATACCAAACGTTTAATTTTTCTGGTAAAAATGAGACATTTGAACTATATCACAACTTTTTATTTTTTTAATAAAAGGTGCCGAAGCTCATTTCTTGTCGAAATTCAAAAACAGGACATCTATAGAAGTATTTTTTTAATAACTGATTTTTATTAAAAAAATACATAGAATTAAATTAAATTATTTATATAAAAAAAATTGCCACAGGCAATTTTTATCCAAAAATTACCGATATTAATAGAATATATTTGTATACAAAATTAATTAAACACGGTAAATGTAAAAATTCTTCCGAAAAAACGAGAATATTTACACTTCCATTTTTACAAATTTACGGCAGCGCCGCAGCGCGCATTTTTGTTTTAAATATAATAATATTAATGAAATTATATTTAAGAATATTTTTACTACCGAAATTTTACACTCCACTCCAAAAATACGATATTGATTACTTTTACTGACTATTTTTCGCGTACCACCAACTATCCACTCGCGTACGCGTACCACCGGTGGTATGCGTACCACAGGTTGGGAACCGCTGATTTAGATATGTATTTATAATGCATCTTTTTAAGTTATTTTAGCATGAGTACCTACTTAAAAAAAAGATTGAACGGGGCCCCAGATCATTAAATTAGTATACCGAAGCCGCTAATTTAGTATTGGAAGAAGTCAACTGTATTTTTGTCTTGTCACCCTCTTCAAAATAATATAAAAAACAGAAACAGGATATCTAATTGAGCCCTTGCCCGGAATAACGTTGTATCCAACAATACTCTCATTCCGAGAAAAATTGAAAAATCGAAACCAGTTACAATTTATTACATTTTATATTTTTAATATAACAAACATATAATTCTTAACTAATCTCAATATAAAATAGGGGGAAAAGTCAATTAAATTTGAATCTATTGTAAAAAAACATGCTGAATCAGTGGAAAAACGTTGTATATGAAATTTTCACAAACAACGTTATTCCGCAAAATGGATTTTTTTATTCTGCTTTACTTGATAATGCCTTTTAAAAGCAGCATGTGCTCATCTAACATGAATTCACAAATGTCATCGAGGTCCTTGAGCTTAACAGTCTTATTGGCAGTAGATTGGAATACATTGAAGTTAGTTCCAGGCTCCCTAACTGCATGATTTTTTTCCAAACGGTAGCCAATCTTGCCCTCCTTCCACAAATCGTTGGTAGAAAGCTATAGGAGGTCCATGATTCTAATTCTTTGTGGAAGGTTTGAGCTCTGATTGTGATGAGATCATTAGTAGGTAAAGATCTTTTACGGAACGATAAGTCTCTCGTACATACTAGTACATATCTCCGTCTGTTTGCTGAATACGGCGTCGGACATTCAATTTCTTAATACACAAGACGAGATGATTACTTTTTTCATTGTAATTCAGTAACCTGAATACTGATTAAATATTTATCTTGATATTAAAATGGAGGAAAACATCCCGGATTTAAACATTTTTGGCACAAACTTGACCTTGCGAAAAAGAATGAGGAATTAAATAAACTTTTTGTATCGGTGTTATATTAAGTTACGATATAAAGAGCACTATAAAGCCAGCATTATTATCAAAAAGCATTTCAAATATCAATATGGATAAATCAATTGAGTAAAATCGGTTAACGTTCGACAAAATAATATTGTCACATATGAAATCACAATATCAATCAGAACTGCCAAATCGTATACAACGTTATTCCACAAACATGTTCTGGCGGGTCAATTGCAGGTTTGATAATATTTTTTCTGGATAAAAACTCCTTTCCTGCATCCTTCAACTTATTGGCTTTGATATCTTTCCAATTTAAAACATTAGATGTTCGTTTTCTCCCTTTATTCATGTGAATTAAACCACGCTCCACGATATTGACGCTCGGCGACGCCATTTTGAGAAACACTATACAACGTTATTCCACAAACCAATAACTTTAAAATGTAGCCAGAAGCCTAAATATTTTTTTCTTGACATATTATTTACCTTAATCGATGCATAATAACATACCTAACATAAATCCATCAATAACTCAAAATTGACATTTGTGTTGGATACAACGTTATTCCGGGCAAGGGCTCAATTAAAAATTTGATATGAAAAGCCCAGAAATTGTTGATGCTATTCAATAATAAATAGTTATTTTTTATGTATAATTTTGTGTTGATTATTTTCTTTCTTCATAAAATAAATAATGTGATAAAATAAACATTTTTCCATCGCACGCAAAGTTATACAAAACTAATACGCGTAGGTGACCATTGTTCATATTTACCACGGTACTGTTAATTCTTTCCCAAGAGCGGGGTACAAATACGTTCACTATATTTAATTTATTTTTTATAAACTGAAAGAAATATTTCGTGTTTAATTTGCCTAAATATATAAGCAGTGTACGCGACCAAAAATATTTCGGGTAACTTTTGATTAAAATATGCTAGACATATTTTTGAAAAGTGTTAATTTAAAGCCATGTATTCACTAGGGGACAAATTGTCCCTCAACAGCACGCGCGGCATAGAGTCTACGTGACGTTGCAACGTCGTGCACTGTTCCGCGACCTCGCGCACAACATAGCGCGGCATTTCTACGTGCCGTGGCAACGTTGCCATGCGCACGATACCCGAGCGTACTCACTGCAACATTCCGCGGAGCGTCAGTACCACGTGGTATGTAAACAAGTGAATACGCATGCGCTGCATCTGTCAAGATGACAATGCGGGGAAACGAAATCGTTCTCGAACTCGTCGAGCTGTATCGATCGAAGATCGCATAGAATGTCCGTCCTTCTTTCTCTTTGCAGTAAATAATTTCGCATTCTCCTCTTTTTTCTCATCTTACTTTTCGATAAACTCATTAACATAAACAGATACGCGGCTATCATCATAACCTCATAGGGCGATATATTTCCGCGACGTCTGGAAAACAATAATTATTTGCAAAAAGGACCTTTTTTTTAATAATATTCAATTTACTACAGTAAAACCTCGTTAATTTGAAATTGCGACCCAAAAAAACATTTCGAATTGCGCGGAATCCCGTTTTCGCCAAATGAGATACCGCAGCTGTCATCCATAACCTCATTGGATGACATTTCCGCGACAAGATATGTGAGTCCCGGTGTGTACATGTCAAATGACCGCGTCATTGTCCCCGAAACATGAGCGTAGATGTTGATGCGACATGTCGAGCGGAATGTTTCGCGATTTGTCCCCTAGTGAATACATGGCTTAAGCCTCGGGCTCCCCTACACAACGTTTACACAACGTTAAATTTGACAATCATACTCGACATCTGTGCCAAAAGTCACCTAGAACTACAGACAACTGCGACTATTTTATATTTAGGCAATTTGAATTACAAACATTTTTATTCAATTTTAAAATTCCAATCAAAAATAGATATCTCATTGACTAATGACTATTAGTGACATCTGTGGTTAACTAAGGGGAACGAAAAATCTTTGGATGCCGGTCGCGCTAAGGATAATTAGAACATACATATGAAACAGGCTGTAAAATTTAAATATGTATACAACTTCCAACAATTTGATAGATGTGGTATGTGTAAAGTGATCACTTAAGCCAGCCGTACGATAGATCGTAAGTCCTACGAACACCCAAGGACTTCTATACCTACTTTCCCATAAAAAATATAATTTCGTCTCTATGAGACATCTATAAAATACATTTTGGGAATGATTCAATAAAACATTTCGATGCTAAAAATAATAGGTATCTTGTATAATAATGTTGATGAGTAGCTATGGTTGGACCAAAGTTATGCAACAAACTACCTAATAAACTGAGACAAACAGACAGCTTACCACAGTTCAAAAAACAACTTAAGACGCATTTATTTAGACAATCCTATAAAAACCTATAGAATCTGACCACAACAACACTAGCTAATGTTTTCCACTCCTAGTGTGCACTCCGCGAAAACACATAATTCTTTCAGGTACTCCCAACTATTATAGTACTCAATTTTAATTCCATTTCTTGCATGCCACCTAGTGAATAAGTAATAGTAAATAAGTTTTTTCTTTTCTAGCAGTAAGTTGTTTTGTAAGATAATAATTGTTCTGTGTAAAGCGCCCTTGAGGTGAGTATTCGCGAAAACGGCGCTATATAAGTTATCCAATTATTATTATTATTATTATGGTAGTTAATACAGTTTTTTTGAAATATGCCAGTATATTATATGTTTATACTCGACATGCATGCAACGCTCATGCAAGTCGTATATGCAAATTACTTACGAAGACCATTTTCCGATGCAGTAGGTCGATTGCGTTAAGAGTTTTTCGGTCAAGTTTTTGCCGCCACAATTTAATGCTCGTATCTCCTCATCTCCGACAGGTTCGGACGCTTTACGACTTGTCCGACTCGCAGGCTCCCCGGTCCATCCATAATCCTTTCATCTCGTCTGGTCTGCGGGGAGTTACGGCCTCTTCCCGGAATCCAGAGCTGGCTTATCTCCCACTCGGATCTGCCCTGTCGCCTGTGTTACACCATCGTGTACACACAACCACACTCGGAGAGCAATTAGTCCAATACTGGAAATACGTATTTTATATGTATTATTATTATTTAGAATTATGTAGAATTATATATATATATCATGAAGATGGGACATATAAGCATAGATTGATTCATAAACATAGTACCAGATTTACGGTTAAAGAAGGACTACGAATACCGAAGGTCATAAATAAATATGGACAAAGAACATTAAAATATGTCATACCAAAAATATTAAATAAAATCCC
>JADDOH010017374.1:0-36453 GCA_016648135.1 Agrypnia vestita
AAGAAGAGAAAACAGAGTGCAGAAGTCAGTCCACAGTCACGGTCTTCCCATGTTAAATATGCTTCAGAACCTGTGGATCCAAAATTGATTGCATTAGTGTGAGCACCCGTTTCGAGATCTTCAAAACACATCTTATAATTCACCTTCGGGTGCTTAAATCCCTATGTACTGAGACAATCATAAATTTTTCTGCAATCTGACACTATTGTGTAAGTCTTAGAAGCATCATTGGATTCTATAGCAGATGTTCTTAAACATTAAAAAAGACGTTGTTAAAATTGATCATAGCGATTCACTTTCATACCACTTTTTATAAATGTTAAAAGCAATTCAGAATATTTTGAGTTGGTAAAAATTTTTCAGAACACAGTACTAGATAAGTAATCAAGATATATTATAGATGTCTCATAGAGACGAAATTATATTTTTTATGGGAATGTAGGTAAAGAAGTCATTCATTAATTATTTAACTTAACTAGAGACAGTCATTCTCGGGCACAAGGTGATGATGATTTAAGATGATGTGCTTCTGACCTGGGGTGGCAAATACGCAACAGTTTTGTTGGACAAATAATAATTATTAGAAAGGGATGTTTTCTTACTTTTACAACCCTAAGGGCAACTGTGGAGAACATTTGAAAGTAGTATCCGAATTCTGGAAACCGAGACAGTAATATCGTGATTTCCATCCAGGAGAACAACAGCGCAATGGCGACCATCGGCCTGGATATGCTGTGTCCATACGGACCAACGTCTGTGGCTATAATCAGAAAAGCCATCACAACAGAACACGGTTTCACCCAGCCTTCTATTCTGCTGAAGTATTTCCACCGTCTGAGCCGCATGAATAGAATCTCCTGTTGAACCAAATAATTTCAAATTGATTTACATCACCACCAAAAAACAATATTATTTTTTAAGAGAAATATTTTGTTTTCCCATTAGTGGCTGCTGCAAAACACATTTAAACTTGTACTCTGCTTTTACTCCTTCGAGTAAGCAGAATAAATAAATGACTAAATTAATTGTTTTTCATTGTTACCACGTTAAGGCAGTCGTTCGGAAATGCGAGCGAAATACTATTTATTATTTATTACTAGCGTTTATTTTCACAGTTATCTAACCAAAATTAATGAATTAAATCGCATATATTTAAAATGTTTTTCTAAAACGTTCTAAAATACGTTGTTCTAAGGCCGGCGTTGCACTGTGCGTGTCTACCGCCGCGTCTTTTCCATCGCGTAAAATCGGCAAAGGAAATGGGTCTACCGTTCATCCGCGTAGTTCAAATTCAAATTCAAATTCAAATTCAAATGTTTATTCAATGTTCAATGTTACAAATGTTTACAGTGTTTACAAAATTTAATGAAGCTTTTTTCATTGTTGTTGAGTGTCTTGGCAGCAAGTAAACACTAAATTGATTTGACGCCCTGCCTGCTACACTAGTAATTTACTGTATTATAGCAGACAGTGCTCTTCCAGTAGTATAATGTTCAAGAATATTTATTAGTGCTCTTCCATAGTGAATAACTCTTCCAGTAGTATAATGTTCAAGAATATTTATTATTTATATAACATTTGTGAATAAATCTTATTGCCAATTAAAATTAAGTAATAGTAATAATTAAATGTTTACAATTTAATAATGGTGTTAATTAATTATATTATAGACAAAGGAAAAAAATGATCTGAATAGGATATTAATAAAATAAAATAAAACAATTAAAAGTATTTAAAAAGATGACAGTAACAGTAAGACAGTAAGTGAAAAAAATGATCTGAATAGGATATTAATAAAATAAAATAAAATAAAACAATTAAAAGTATTTAAAAAGATGACAGTAACAGTAAGACATTAAGTGAAAAAAAATGATCTGAATAGGATATTAATAAAATAAAATAAAATAAAACAATTAAAAGTATTTAAAAAGATGACAGTAACAGTAAGACAGTAAGTGACAGTAAATGTTCTTGTAGGAATAGTATATTTTAAATTTAGTTTATATGATGGCTTTTAATAGGTTTTGGGCATGCTTCCTTCCCTTTTCATGCAGCCAGAGTTTCACTCTAGAAGAAAAATACGCGAGACTATGGCTACATGTTTTAAGTTTAGTGTTAAGAGTATTGAATGTTTTTGGTGCTTGGAAGAGGTGAAATCTTTGTGAAAAAGTTTTTTTGAATTTTGGTACAAGATAGTTGCAGTTCACTTGTGCCCTTGTTGAATGTGAGTGAGTTATTTGTTGGTGATCTTGTTTATGTCGGAAAAAATATTTTAAAGTGTTGAGTAAATATGTTTGATTGATGTCCAGGACGTGACATTCTCTGAAAAGTTCTTCTGAAGGAAAACGAAATGGCTTTTTATGAAGAACTCTCAATACCATTTTCTGGGCTTTGCTTAATGCATCTAAGATAGTAGAAGCTGCACCACCCCAACTGACAGTTGCATAATTAATGAGTGAGTGACACAGTGCATAGTATACTATTCTTCTTGTCGGTGCGTCGAGTACATCTCTAATTTCTTTGAAAAAATAAACAAGCTTTCTTATTCGGATTGTAAGATTCAAAATATGTTTTCTCCAGTTTAGATGCTGGTCTATGTACACACCTAGATATCGTATATCTTCCGTTGTCTGCAGATTAGTACAATCACAGGGTTTATCTTTTGATTGACATGTGTGAATCAGTAGATTTTTGGGCTGCTTTATTACTGTTCTTTTACTGATGGAGAAACACATGTATTTTGTCTTTGAAGCATTTACTGTTAGTAGATTTTTGTCAAGCCATGATGTTATTCGATTCAATCCACTTTGTGCCTTTTTTAAAACATCTTCCCAGGAATCATCTTGAAAAAGAAGCACTGTGTCATCTGCGAAAGAAATTATTTTACCGTTTTCTAAATTGGAGTTACACATTTCATTGACATATATGAGGAAGAGCGTGGGTCCCAAAACACTTCCTTGCGGTACTCCATATGATGTTTTGTGGAGGTTGCTGCAGTGATCGCCCGATTTAACTACCTGAACCCTGTTATTTAGATAATCTTCAAACCACGCCAAAGCCGTCCCCCTTATTCCCAAAGCTGATAACTTGTGCAGCAGCAGTGGATGAGACACCGTATCGAAAGCTTTGGCTAGGTCCAAAAATATACCAATACAACGTTTGTCTTTATCTAATTATGTAACTAAGAATTCCGTTAGTTGACATATTGCATCTTCTGTTGAGAGTTTTGATTGGAACCCGTATTGACTGTTGGAGATTATTTTGTGAATATCCAGGTATTTCAAAAGACGTACTTTAACTATCTTCTCTAAGATTTTAGAAAAAACTAAAATATACTATAAATATAACTATAAATATAACTATAGACCTATATCTTTTTAAAAAAAGATATAGGTCTATAGTAGCTCGGATTACGGGGGTCACCACCCTTGAATATTGGGCAGATTTTAGCCAGTTTAAGTGCATTTGGAAAGGTACCCGTTGAAAGACTTTGATTGAATATATAACAAAGAGGCTTACTTAATTGGTCTTTATTATACTTCACTACTTTTGCTGTTACCTCGTCGTTTCCAGGGGCACTGTGAGACTTTAGATTACTAATAATTGCAGCAATTTCATGACTGGAGGTTGGAGCAAAGAAAAATGAATATGGACTTGCTGAATTTAAATTTGTTTTGAGGTTTTCTTCAGTAGTTTTTAGACGAGACAAAATATTTTGTGCTAAATTTTTACCAAGCGAAGCGAAATGCCCGTTTACATTATCTAGCACTTCAGTAATGGCCTTATCCTCAGTAGCATGATTTTTGTTTGGAATCAGCATATCACATATATCATTGCTTCTAGTATTTTGTGTAGAAGTCATTTCTCTTATAATTTCCCATGTTTTCTTTGCATCACGTTGATTTTCTTTTATAATATTTTTGTAATATAAGTGTTTAGCGGATTTGACCGCTCTATTACAAATATTTCTATACTTTTTGTAAAAGTTTTGTAAGCCGACATTTAGAGGGTTAAGTTTAGACTGTTTGTGTAACACATCTCTCTTATTTATGCAGTTAACTAAACTTTCAGTTATCCAAGATTTCTTAATTTTTTTCCTCGATTTATTAGATATATGTTCTTGATTTTTTTTAATGTGGCTTTGTAGAATATACAGGAATTTTGAATATGATGTATTAGCATCATTAGTCTCGTATACTGGTAACCAAGTTTCTTTTTCCAAGTCTTTTTTTAGCATTTCAAAATTTAGTTTGTGTCGGGGTTTTGTATAAGGTTTTGTATTTATTTTTTGTGTTCCAATATCAATCATTACTGGAAAGTGATCCGTGATAGTAGTTTCACATACAATTCCTTTCACCAAGAATTTGCTTTTAACCATAATATGGTCTAAACATGCGTTACCTCTTGTTGGGTTGCTGATGGCAGGAACGAAACCTTGTTCAGCTAACATGGATAGGTATTCAGATGCATTTGTGGTGGGAGTACTTGCAGTTATGTCAATGTTTATGTCACCTGCAATGATCATTGTTGGGTTTTTGGCCATTGTGAGTAGCTCTTCAGAAAGAGAATTTGTGAATTCATACGCATTTTGGAAGGACGGTGGTCGATAAATCCCATATATGTAGGTACCATTACACAAATTAATTTTTAAACAATTGGCGTCACTTATATCTGGTTCAGTTACTTCGACATTTAGATTTGCTTTAATGTATGTTACAACACCGTCATTTTGGTTATAATGTTTGGAGGTTTTATGCCCGGTGTATCCTGGTATCGTCTGTATTGTGTCTTTATCTTTTAACCAGCATTCCGTAAGAATAATGATTTGAAAGTCTATATTTAGACGATGCAGTAGTACAAGAAGTTCGTCAAAATTATGATTTATGCTTCGTATGTTCATATTTAGAATCTTAAGTGTGCTAGTGCCTCTACAAAAATGTTGTTTACAGTTTTCTGGTTGGTCCACAGTTTTAGTGGTAATTGGTTCAAAGGAATCTATTTGGTTTACCAGATCAATTATATTAGCCATTCCATATCTTTCTGTAGTAAATTTGGATGATTTTTTTTGTTACACCAACATTCTGTACAGGTAAATATATCCGAATCATATTGTGTGCATGTTTCAGGTAAGGGGACTATTATAGTTTGCGAAAGAGCGAATGCCTCTATATCTACCGCGAGATTATTAATATTCATCTTTGTCACTCTGATGTCATGGGTACCGATCTGTAAGCTTTTAAAGTGAAAAGGTTTCATTAAGAGTTGGTAGTAAATACCTACATATTTGCAATGTACATGATTGTTACAGGATGCGGGTATATAGGGTAAGTTCATTTTACAGGAGTAGAATTGAATTAAGATATTGCTTAAACTTATTTTTGAAAGAATATTTTGCTATGTAAGTGAAATGATAATGGTTTATTATGAACTGTATTACCTAGGTATATTGTGGTATTACTATCAAGGTAGGTATATATTTTATAAAAAGTATGTGTTGGAAACAAAAATAAAAAGAAGTTTAAGAATGTTTTATGATTGCTTAGAATGATCTTATTGTCGAGTGTGTATCTTTTCAGTTGATATATAATGTTTTTAAATGCGTCAGTGTAATTATGTGTTATTTGACACGACAGAGGAAAGTAATTCAGTATGGTTTTTAGGTTTGTTTTGATATGACAACAAAATTTAATATTTATGAAATATTGGAATAGGTGTCTATGATTTGCCCATTCAGAAAATTTTAATAATTTATGGTTTATTTTGCACATTAGTTGTTTATGGTTAACGCCTTTTGTAAAGACCATAGAAAAGAGAAAGTTTGTAATGTCCGTCCAACTTATCTGGAGAATAAAGGAGGGCGTCCCAATCGTTGTGGTACTGCCCATAGTCTAAAAATTATCTCATTTGTAGGGATTTTTTTGCAAATTCGTTTTTTCTTAAACAAGTTATTAAGCGGTATACGACACGATAAAAAAAGTAAACTAACGTACAAATAAATTTATCAAAATATACATTCGTAAAATACACAACGTCACAAAATGGCGTTTTTTCAAAATCAAAGAAAAATACAATTTTTAGGAAAAAAAAAACAAACAATAATAATTCTTTTAGGCCGGCGCCACATTACGCAGATCTTCCGCCGCGTCTTTTCCGTTGCGCCAAATCGGCAAACCAAATAGATCGACCGATCATCCGCGTAGTGTGTTTAATAAGCGCATATTGTATGGAAAGAAATGTAGCGATGTTCCACGACAGAAGAGACGCGGCGGAAGATCCGCGCAGTGTGGCGCCGGTTTTATTCGGTGTCTCATACCTAATGATCATGACCACCATGTTTAACTCAGTAACACCTAAGGATATCAATCGGTTTAGGGCCGTTGTATCAACTTGGTTTATAGTAATCTTTCGTTCAAAGCATAGATATTTTGCATTTTCCACCGATCAAACAACTCGCTCTCGTAAAAATCTATGCTTTAAATGAACTATTGCTATAAAGTAAGTTGATGCAACCAGTCTTTAATGTGCATAAATAAAAAAGTTTATGTTTGAAAAAAGATGTTTATACAAATGAACTCGTTAATAAATTATGTAATAAAAAGTATAAATAATAAAAATTCTATGTAAAAAATTATCGAATAAAATATGTTGTAAAACTTTTCTCATCTTACGACTTCTAAATCAATTTTTCCACTTATCCTTGTTCTTTTTTTTCCGGGTGTAGATATTTTAATGCCCATTTCCACGGCCGCTTTACCTTCTTTAACTATTTTGTAAATTGCCGATTCAGAAATACCTGAAGAAATTGTATAATAGTAAAATAAAAAAACTAAGTATGGGAAAATCATTATAACTGCATGGCAGCACTAACCTGAAGTGGCGGCAATAAGTCTATGAACAAAATCAAACGGTATAATTGGGGCTTTTAGACGTTGTTCCTCTTCAAAAAACGTGTGCGTTTTCAAGATTATTTACCGAACACCGCTTTTAATGGTTTTTGGCATGGTGACAATCTAAAATTTTCTTAAAAAACTATGGAAACAGTCGTGAACCCCTCTGTAAACAAAGATCTGTCAGCTGTAGATAATCCAATATGGCGTCGTTAGTTCCAAATTTGGCCATTCTTCAGATAAGTTAGACGGACTATATACACCGCGAATCGGCAACTGACATCACAATTTTGACAGGTCCGTCTCCGATTTGATACAAAGAAATGGCTCACCGACATTTTTTCTTGTATATATGCGTCCATTCTTAATCCAAACAAATTTTATATTTTTCTGGATGGCTATCTTCTTTGTTTCCGCTAGTAAAAATTTGCATTTTTTTGTAATGTGCTCGGAGATGTAAATAGGCTTGATTTCTTGGTTATTTTTAAAGATGGAAGTGTTTAGTGAGCGCTCATAACCTTTCGATTGTTTATTGTGAGATTTAACTCTGTCGAGGAATGTATCTCGACAGGTCCGGTTGGTAAATTTCACAATAATCGGGCGTGGAGTCTTTTTTGAGAAGTGCTGCCTCGCCCGTTGTATGGAGAGGATGTCGCTCATCTGACCTTCCCAGTTTATTGTTGAGATAATGGTTTTGACACTGTGAGTGAGATCAGCGGTTGACTCTGCCGAAGTTTCATGGCATCCACGGATTTCGATGTTGGTGGCTAATTGTTGATACTCCTGTTCGTCAAATTTATTTTTCAAGTATTCTATTCTTTTAACTAATTCAGATTGCTTTTGTTGAACTTTTTCTATCTGATTGCATCTAGACTCGATGACAGTAATTTTTGTCTTCAGGTCTTCATATTGGTTGCTTACAAATTGTATAGCCTGGAGGATGCTGGTATTTTGATCTGAAATTTGTTTTCATTGCTTGTGGTTTTCAGAAAGTTTACTCTCTAGATAATCGATTAAGGAGGATCGCAGCCCCTCTATGTTACTATTGTAGAGTGCAAATGAGTTGGCATCGATGGTGATAAGTGATGTATCATTAGCTTTAGGGGATGGATTGATAATCGGAGGCTCCCCAGATTGTTTTCTATCACTTTTATCTTTTTTGCAAGGCGGGCAAATCCATGATTCTATGTTTTTTGTCGACATCTTTTTAAAATTTTCTTTGGAGATATTTATACAATCTGTGTGGTAATAACTTGAGCATTTTTTGCAACGAATTGTCTGTTTAATATTTGTTACTGTGCACATACATTGATTGCAGACAGCCATTTCTGGATTCATTAGCTGTTACAATTTAAATAAGGTTAATCTTTTGAAATTTACCTTTGTTAGTAGGTATGTGTCAAACTGTACAGCTGGTTTTGACAGGTCAGTAATGTTTTTCAAAGAATAGATGTTTTAGTTGTACACTTCACTGGCATAGTATTTGGAGCTTAAGTTACTTTAATACTGTTCTGTTTAATAGCGTTTTAGGTCACTTTTATTATTTAATTTTACTTTATTTGTAATTTTTTTACGAAGAATAAAAGTTATGATACTGTAGGTAGTACGGGAAACGGAAGAGCTGTCAAATCTTATCTAGAGAAAAAATATTTAAACATCCTACCGGATAACATCAGAAAGATTACAGACGAAAAATGCCTACAAAAGCAATTGCAGAAAAACCGCAAATAAAATTAAATCAATTTAGAATACTAATATAACACAAGTGCTCGCTTCTGTAGAAGAGATTATTACAACTTCTACATATATTATTGTTTGTATATTGTATTAAAACGAGGTAGTGAATCTACGGAATACTGACAATAATACACGGCGTCACGCGATGCAGGGTTAGTCATCCGTGACGGCAAACTCTCGAATATTAAGCACGCAACGCAGGGTCAGTCATCTGTGACTGTATTCTATCGAAGATTCCAATACATCCCATTACACATTAAAACACTAGAACGCTCTAAAAGCCTCTCGTAATCTTTAGAACAAATATCTCGAAGGAAATTTGTCTACAAAGGCGTCACGCAACGCGAGGTCGATACATTTAATTCGTGACAGTAACAAGTGCGACATCTCAGCATTAGGACCAGTGTGATCAGTGATTCGTGACGGTGATATTACAACGCGTGACACCAATATAATATAATAATAATAAATACCTGGGTTAGAAATTTTTACGTGCGAACATTGAACGGAGTTTGCTGGAACGTGATCAAATCAATAAGAACAGCGTTAATTAGTGCGAATTAAGGAACAGTACAATAAAAAAGTGTGTGAAATATTCTGGAGACATTCAATGACTAAAAATTAAGAACGGTACCACAATTTAATTCGTGTCCAGTGACTTTCTTTGTTAATAAATTAATCTTTAAATTAATTTACAGTATTTTCATTTATCTCTCAAAACCACGTTCCGTTACAATTATGGAATGCAATCCTGGTCCCGCGAGATCTCAAGGCATTTTACGAGATTTATTATAATTTGTATTGTGCTGACCCTAACATTGGTGCTGATATTTTTATTTTATTTTTTATTTATTTATTTAAAAATCCTTGTTTACAAATAAGATACTTAATACTAATTTAACAATAAAACATAAGATAAAACATAAGATAATTTACACATTTTTTTGTTTTGTTTAATTTGTGGATTATGCCACTCTACTAGGCTACGCCTGTCCCAGAGTGGCGTTATAGCACACAATTATAATATTTTTTCGAGTTCGTCAGTAGTATTTATTTTCATAAGGTAGTTATTATGTATCTATAGAGTATCAAGTGGAATGTTAGTGAAAGTTGAGTTAGTCATAAGTCCAAGTGTAAATATGTGTAGAATAATTGTTTAATGTAAAAAGGGTTAAAGTTTTGTTTAAGATTATTTTTTTATTTTCCTTAATTAATTAATTAATTTATATAGGTATATATTTTTATTTAAAGACATTATTACGCAATTACAGTAAGTAAATTTTCAGTTGCTGTTCTACCTTTGGAGGTAAGCCAGTTGTTTGCTAAAGCTTTTATTTTATTAATTGAGTATATTCTGATTTCCGGGAAGTCTGTTTTAAATATGTTAAATATTTTAGGCCCTATGTATGAGTAATTTTTCTGTCCATGTGTTGTCTTAGTTTTTGGTATTTCGTCAAGGTTTCGTAATGCTTGTCTAGTATTATGTGAATGCGAGTTACTGGTTGCTGTTAGGTGGTTATTATGTTAGGTGGATATTCTTGCAGACACCTTATCGTCGTTCAAAAACTCACTCATACACAACATCCATTTTCTAAACGATGACATGAACCTATAGATCCATTAAATCAATCATTCGTTAAACACTAATCGCACTACACTCAAACACAAAATAAATAATATACATAAATGTACATGTAAAATATAATTAATTGCAAAAATACATGTTACTGGAGCGTGCCGAAGACACTTGGGCTATTGTTATATATATATATATATATATATATATATATATATATATATATATTATATAATGGGGATAATGGACCGAACCAAAAAATCGGACCAGATTATCGGAATTGATCAGCATTTTTTGTGTTTTATATGTTTGATTGTGTATGTCTATAGAACTTTTAGTAAGTAATTAAAAATTATGTTAACATTCAAATAATGAAAATTGCTTTGAATAATATTTGCTGTATTTTATCAACCTAACATAGTAATAAAAACTACTACTAACTTGGAAAAATATCTACAAAAACTTTAATGCATTGATTAATAACATCTTATTAAAATTGCTGATACAAAAATGCAAGGAATTGTCGTTAATTCATTCAGTCGCATATTCAGCTCTATAAACAAAAAAAAAAACACAAAAGTATTCGGGATCCCGATCCATGGGGATCCCGCGGGTTTGGAAATTCTAATCTAGAGGGATCCCGAAAGGGCAATCCCGACTCGGGATTGCATTCCCTAGTTACAATGCGTATTAAGAATTCCTTTAAAATAACAAATGTAAATAATATTTTAAATATGCCTTTTCTGACCCTCCATTTTCCTAATTTTATCGTTAAATGTTTACAAGTATACAAATGTTGATAGGTTGTATAGAAAACTGGCCGTGGCCGCGCAGCGACTACCTTTAGCCGCTGTGACACCCAAAGGGATTAGCGGTAAGTAGGGAATGCAAATCCGTTCTGTTTTAAAATCCGGATTTTAAAGAACGGATTTTGTTCCAATTCGGATTTTATGGATTAAAATAAAAGTACATGAAAATCGAATCAAATGATTTTTTTTTATTATTTGGAATTATTCAAACTATTATAATAAAATACCGTAATTATGGTGTTATTCTTATTAAAACAATCAGTCTGTGACTCGCGTGCTGAGTAACGTTAATAAAATATTCAACAGGTACAAATTAAAAGAAACTCTGAAGAACAAAAATAAAGACAAATAGACTCCTTGTCAAATTATTAAACCTAGACAAAAGTAACAAAACAATTTAATTTCACTTAAATCAACATAAAAAAACGTATAAAAACTACGCCATTTTTTGAGGCATAAAATGTGACCTCAAAAATAATAAGGCATCTAAAGTGCTGTCGTTTAACCTGCTGCGAATTTGGTTGCGCATAATTCCTGCTGCGGAAAAAGCACGCTCTGATTCAACGCTTGTAGCTTGTAACCTCCAGAGCCGATAGACTCGACACTCGCGAGACGCGCGAACAGCAAACTCGCTCGTTTCGATTTTTTTGTTAAAATTTCTTACTATTCAAATAATCCGGATTCGATTTTCAAATCCGGATTTGGAGGCCTGGTAAAAATGTGCGGATATCCGGATTTTTCGGATTACGGATAATCCGGGTTGCATTCCCTAGGGCAGATTGCTTGCTGTTCACTTTTGTTCTCGGCGAAGCGTGCCACGTGCCTCGTGTATTACCTGACACCTTCGTCAGTACATCCGTTACTGTTGTTTGTCTGGCTCCAACTGTTAATAACCCGCACTAATGACGTCTAGCTTTATAAGCAGCAAGCTATTTAATTTCATTAAATCATGTGTAATTCCATCTATAATCCTATGAACATAATAACATTATAATATGTTAACATGGTGAAGCAACATTGTGATTATTCTGTAAGTATACAGGGTGTCTCGTAGCTTCCCGATGACAATACATTTAATTTATTTTGTAAAATCGGTTTTATTATTAAAAAAATATTAAATTTTTTACGCGTTCTTTTATCGGACACCAAACACGTCGGTGACATCTGTGGTTTGTAAAATTATATACTAATAAAGTGACGTTTTACTTTTGAGGTTAATAGCTAGTAGCAAACATTTTGGAGGAGTCTTCTTCTTTTAATTTTGTGTAGAAAATATTCGATTAAAAAACAACTACAGTTACGGAGATAAGGACATCAAAGTTTACATTTTTTATCGATATTTCTGACTTATTTTCCGGAAAACATTGCACTAGCTCCGGTAAGGTTAATGGAATATTGAAAATTCATTCGCTTTAATACAAGTCAAATAAAATGACAACAAAATATTTTTCATGTTATACGATTTCTGCAAGGATTGAATCGTTTTATTTGGTTCGTTTTTCGATTTCGATTTCGCTATTTTATTACTCTTTTTTTGGTAATGGTAGGGCGCGCACTACACGCATCGTTTTTGGAACAATAAAGGTTGAAACATACTACTAAAACGCGACGCGACGTGACGTGTCGACACCTGATGCGAATCGTGCACATATACAACACGCCACGTGATGCTACAGCACGCGTTGCTAGTATCATAGAAGAACGGAAGTTTATTAACGTGGCCATGGATTTACTATTTAAAGACGAGCTGGATGAAGATTTTGAAGAAGATTTATTGCAGATTTCAGGGATATATTTTATACAGAAACAGTTGAATAAAAAAAAATTCTTCCCAAGCATTAATTCTAATGTGTACTATGATCACGGTATTGGCCTGAACTCATATCATATAACCAGGCGCGTGCAGTGGGAACATTGAAGCATGACTTTTTTGTAAACGTATATTTTGGAAAAAAATAGAAATCAAATAGAATATTTTGAGTTTGTTCAAATCTTTCAGAACAGTGCTGGATTTATGTCACAGAGACATTATTAATCAATTAACTTATATTATAGATATCTCACAGAGACGAAACTGTATTTCTTATGGGAAAGTAGGTATAGAAGTCATTTGGGTGTACATTCTATCATGGGTGGAAATGGCGAATGTTACATTGTGTAAAGTGATCACTTAAGCCAACCATAAGATAGATCATAAGTCCTATGTACACCCAAATGACTTCTATACCTACTTTCCCATAAGAAATACAGTTTCGTCTCTGTGAGATATCTATAATATACGTTAAGAAATCAAATATTTATGCTACAGATTTTTATGATATATCAAAATATGAATACTATGATAACAATTGTGTTAGAAATATTACCAAATATATTTTGGATTCCGATTTTTTTCCCACTGCACGCCCCTGCATATAACACTGGGTTTCCCTTCCCGTTTCACAAATTCTATGCTCATCCGAGATTTTAAACAAAAATTAACAAAAAAATATCCTTAAACCAAGAATGTTCTCGAAAGACTGACGCGTGGTGTCGGGTGTTAACAGAAAACACACTGCGTGCGATGCGTCGGGTGGCTGTGTGCCCACTCCCGGCAACACGCCGATCTGAATCGACTGGATGTTACCGCGTGGGGTGGCGTTTCATCACATGGCGTGTTGTCTATGTGTATCTGACCATATTTATCCATGGTCCTTCAAAGACGTCCTTCCGTTGGTCTAGGAAGGATCTTTTATCGGGAAGTCTAGAAACCTCAGCGGAAGTCCAGAATATTCTTCAAGGTTTATTGGTTCCGTACAAAATACGACAATATTATAACTGGCGTTATAAATGGCACGCGCCCGCACGGTATGTCATATCTATTTCATACGCTCAGACAGACGTCCATTCAGATATATTACAATAAGAAATTCATCGGGGGCCAGAATGGGTGAATACGGCGGGTGTTTGTACACGGCGATTTGATTTTTGGTGAAAAGGTCTCTCACAGCATTTTGTGCGAACTGGAGTATTGACAATGTGCAAAAATCCTCCGGTATTGTTTATCGGAGGTATTGTTCTGATGAATAATGGTGGAGAATTTTCCAACTTTTGTTCTGAACCGAATTGAACGACTCCGCGTCGCGTGATGCATTTTATAGATGACGTCCTTCGAAAGATTTTTTTTGTTCATTTTACAATTTACATTTATCGTTTTACATTTCAAATATGGGAAATATTTATTTTACTGTCTCGATGATTGTCAGAAGACTCGTGTATAGAGAATTACTTCTAGAGATTACGAGCATTCTAGAAAATTCTAACGTAGCATTCTAATGGAATGTCATAGAATCTTCCAGATAAGAGAATGCAGTCATGCATGACTAGCCCTGCGTTGCGTGCGGAACATTCGGTTACCGTTTGGTTTTTATCAGCATTCAGTACGTACACAGTCTCGCTTCATTATTATACATATTGTACGCTGCGTATTGTCACGACATGTTAGAGTTACAGAGGGAATTGCGCTCTGTCAGAACCTCTCGAAATATGTCGAAGACAACATGAAACACTCTGGAATCGTCTAGGGCACTCTCGTAAACCCTTGAAGGGTCGAGTGAATACTAGAAATGGGAATCAAGTCCTCGAGCATTTGAGAAACCAGTATGTTTTATATAAAAAGACGAAGCGGGTGGCGCGGAGGAATTGATTGTTTTGACGTTTGACGTGCGACATAGATATCAGATATAGATGTAGACCAGCGACAAAATATGAAGCGGAGTACCTTACTAACGTTTGAAAATGAGTGCAGCCACCTACATGCGTATTGACGTGAATTTTTTTTGCGAATCTGTGTGGAAACATTCTAGTAAGCGACAATAAAGTGTTCCACTGACGAGTGATTAATTTCGAAATAGTGTGAATTAAAGAATAGTGCTCAAATTAAATTCGTGTCCGGTGACTTTTTGGTAAATTAATAAAAACTTTAAATTGTTTTAGTGTTTCATTTGCCTCGTCCTGTGACGATATATTTAGTGGAAAGCCATTCTGGTCCGTAAATTATTCCAGATTCTAATTAGCTGGCACTGCGTTGTACCATTAATTATCGAAAGCCTTATTCTAGACTGAGCTTCAGTTTAAGAGAGATTTATGATTTCGTAGTTTGTTTTCCATACAACCACTGTTTGTAGGCAAAATGGAGTCATAGCTTACACAGGACACTGTATATAATTATTATTATTAATAATATTTATTTAAACAAGTAAGTTCTAAGAACACAGTTACTGAATTTTGTCCCCAGAGGGATTATTAATCAATTAAGAATAAATTACAGAAGTGTCACAGAGACGAAGCTAATTTATGTATGAGAAATGTGGATGGATGCCTCTTATACGATGGCTCAGGACTTACAACTTATATGAGCTGGCTCAAGTGATCACTCTACACAGTGCAACGTTCACCAATTCCATTGTAAGAACATCCTCACATTTAAAATTTTGAAAGTTCTGTATATATATGTTCGAAATAAGAACCTTTCATACATTATAATGATCTCTGCTAGAGACATCTGTTGATTGTTGATAAATTTATTATTAACAAGTTAGTGTACGCAGCTTTCCTAAGTTTATTTCATTATATTTAAATCATCATGCATCATTCCTAAATATTATTAATTAATTATATTTTATATATGTATATAAAATATAATTAATTAATAATATTTAGCTATCCTTGATTAATAATATTTAGTTTATTACCGCGTTTTTGGGTTGTGTGTGTGCAATGTCCGATCACCCATATAAGTATGCAAATTTAATTAGTATTTTATTTATATATAAAAATTTATAGCAAATAATAGCTACTGATACACTACGTATTGTACATTGTACTGTGTTTTGTACACGATCCTGTTAGGCCCGGTTGTTTCAAGTTCGATCAAAGTAAGCGGTCGATAAAAGCATAGATTTTTACGAAAACGGATCGTCTGATTGGTGGAGAACGTAAAAATCTATGCTTTAAGAGAACGCTTACTTTAATCCAACTTGAAACAACCGGCCCTTAGTGCATTAAAAAGTGCACAGTTATGAAACACGGGCTCAACAAAAATACGATTTCAATATCTCATATAAATAAAAATAACCATATGCTTACTAATTATAAGCATCATTCAGAATGTTTTGCCTATTATACAGGATGTAACAGAGCTAGTTTAAAATACTTTACAGGTGGATTTCTGCCTTGATTATGAGTCGAAAATATTCAAGCAACCATGACTAATATCAATTGTTACGGAGTTATGCAATATCAAAGTTTGCTTTTTTCAATACTTCTGACTTATTTTTTACAAAACGTTGAAGTCTCATTACAATACCTCAATATCGATTACGAAAAATTTATTCGTTTCAATAAAAGCAAAATAAAATAAAAGAAATGCTAAAAAAATCCAATTGGAATGTTTTCCGATTGGAATTGGAAGGTTTTTATATATTTTTTTACTTGTATTAAAGGGTATGAATTTTTCATATTAGATATAAGTTTCTGTAATGATAGTCCACGTTTTGCAAAAAATAAGGCAGAAGTATTGAAAAAAAATGCAAATTTTGATGTCGCATAGCTCCATAATTATTGATATTAGATCATGGTTGCTTGAACGTTTTATAATATAATCAAGACAGGAATTCACCTGTAAAGTATTGTGAACTAGTTCTGTTACACCCTGTATGTATATATGTACATATATAATTAATCTGGATCCAGATCTCCAAGAGGACTAAGCGACTAAGGTTTAAACATTGTTTATTTAAAAATGTTCTCATTAAGGCTGATAATGGACCCTGCAGTGGGATCCGAAACGTAGGCCAGAGAGATCAGATATACCCGACAA
This sequence comes from Agrypnia vestita, assembly GCA_016648135.1. Lineage (NCBI taxonomy): Eukaryota > Metazoa > Arthropoda > Insecta > Trichoptera > Phryganeidae > Agrypnia > Agrypnia vestita. The sequence goes on from JADDOH010017374.1 coordinate 16,870, forward strand.
AATATCCCAGAAAACTACAGAATAATATTGTATATTTATTAGGTATAATCTGAAACTTTTGGCCTATAATTTAAATGATAGCTTGTTATTTTTGATTTCTTGATATATTGAAACCCACACAAATCCAATGTATATCTGTTTATTTGAACCTTTTATAATAAACTAGATTTTGACCGTGTTATATGTTTTGTTCGGATGATTCGGAGCTGTAGAAAGAAAAAACGGTTTCAAAGAAAAGATGAAAAAGTGAAAAGATGAAATCGTATAAGAGACTTCAATACACGTTCCTCATATTGTGTAAAAAAACAGGAAAATTTTATTATTGAAATTTCTGAACTAAAAATTGACTGAATTCCGTTTGAAAAAATGAGCCTTCAGAGCAAAAAGATCACACATCCTCTAATTTTTTCATATTTTCGAATTTCAAAGGAAATGTGTATTCAACGTAATGTATCACGTTTTTTACAATTATCTAAGGTTTAAAAAGCGATAGATACAATTCGTTTTCTATATTCAATAATAAAAATAAAACTGTAAACGTAAAAGATGTCAATATTCGTATACCGACCGTAAATTTTTCCTTAGCTAGTTTTTTCTGGTAGGGAAATCTCTGTGATAGTTTAGTTAATAAAAAGCCACCTTGGGCTTTCTCTTTGTTGTCTGCCTAGTCTGGATACATGAATATACATGAAAAAAACTATTTTGATAGTTCAAAAAAGTAATAATTTTTTATTGAATACGCCTTTCCTAATAAAATAAAATTGAAGGCACGTTTCGCTACGGTTTTAGCGACATGAAAGTAAACTTGCCTTTATAGGCAATTTTACTGACTATCAAACGTATACAAATCTTGTACCAATCTTAAAGGGCATCATAAAGTGGAGGCTGTGAACAGATACATACGATAAAAAGGAAATAAATATGTATATAGAGAGAGCCAAAAAAAGTACACACACTTCAACAAAAAAAAGTAACCCATAAAAACCAAGTTTTTACAATACTCCCTTTCTCATTCTCGGGTTTCGTGTCTACCATATGCGTCGGAATCTCCATACAACTTGTAGTTGTATGAAAAAACCATTAAAAATTTGAAAAATCCAAAATTATACTATAATAATTATTATTCTTTAACGAAAATTTGATAGATCTTCTTGATCGTCGCCACGAGTCTGCTTGCAAAGTTTCAGCTCGATTGGATAACGGGAAAAGGGTTATCTTATATAAAATAAAAATCGATCCAAACTTTTTTCGTCAAGCAAACAGACGCCACGAGTAAAAAGAAAGGAAGTAAAAATATTGTAAAATGTAAAGTTATTCCTAATTAATAATCAAACTCTCTTTACTAACGGTCACCTTTTAAATATATTATCTTATTAATTTTTTATGTATACCTTTAATTGTCCTATGCTTTTGTTTCTTGCTAAACTTTCATGTTTGTCTTTGATGTTTTGTTTCCTTATTGATCAGTAATCTATGCCTGAACGTTTTCTTTGTTTGTTTTGTTTCTATGACTTTCCAATTTATTCCATATATTTATACTCAGTCTCCAGTATACCTTGTATTCTCCTGAAGAAGGGGCCGTTGGTCCCGAAACATGTCGAGTGTTTTAAAATAAAATTAGTGGTTTAAACAAAGTGAATTGTTTTAATTTTTAATAATATAAAACGTTACCACAAAGTGAATTTGCATTTATTGAAGACGAAAAAAAATTGTATTGGAGATGTGACATTAAATTTATTCAGACATCATGTAGATATCACATAGTTTTGCATGGCGTACCAGATGGACCACGCCCACCAGGGAGACCCCCGAAGCGATGGAGAGATAGCTGGAATTCAGCATCTCAAGAGGAAACTCCTGCACAAACAGACTCTTGAATCTAAACAAAGTTGAAGAAGAAGAAGAAGAATTACAAGAAGAACTCCAAGTAGTTGTCATGTTCAGAAATCTTATCAGGGCAAACTTGCTTGATTAATATTGGCCAAAGTTTAGAGGGAGACGAATGCGTATGCCGTTTCAATTTCATCACGAAGCACAACCAGTGTAGCTGGTTTTCTGCGATATTCGATATACAACATAAAGATGAGGTAGATAAAAGTTCGCAAGTATTAAATCAGGAGAGAGGGGAAGAAACTCATTGCTTAATTGGACCTCTTAGGCCCAGTTGTTTCAAGTTCGATCAAAGTAAGCGGCCGATCAAAGCATAGATTTTTACGAAAACGGATCGTCTGATTGGTGGAGAACGTAAAAATCTATGCTTTTAAAGAACGCTTACTTTAATCCAACTTGAAACAACCGGCCCTTAGTCCTGGAAAGTACATATCAAGGTGAGTTCAAGCGCGGATCCAGGGGGTGGGTCATGGGGGTCATGACCCCCCCCTGGGCTGGGTCCAGGACTTAGGTGGACCACTAATTAAAATACTCGTACTCACATTCAGTCGCTTACTAACTTTTTTATTTTTCAGTTACTACTGTATATTTAAGCAGAATACTGCAATCGAACTCGATTGATTTAAAAAAAGCTGCGGACGTTATTAATGATACTATAAGTGTTCTACAAAATAAAAGAGAAAATGCGGACGTAATTTACCGACAGCTTTTTGAAGAATCTAAAGAAGTAGCTGAGCAGCTAGATGTAGAAATTAAATGTCCCAGAATAGTGTCAAGACAAATTCATAGGGTCAATAACTAACCTGCTCAATCTGCTCAAGAGTATTTCCGCAGAGCCATATACATTAGGCTGTCCCGATAAATTTTATTTTGGCTTATCTTAACACAAGACCTCTCAAAACTTGCGTAATTGAGCGAAGATTACCAAAATAATTTTAAAAATAAAATAAAACTGTATCTTTAGGATTCTACCGATCTACAAAGTTTTGAAAAATTGTCATTTTTATGGTGATATTTCGCTATCCTCAATTTTGGCTCCTGAACAAAAAAGTATTTACTTTTTATTCTATTTAGGTGTAAATCATACATGAAGTTTCGATTTGCATGCAACAACACGTTACCAGCAACTTAGAATTTGTTAGGTTTCAACCTGCAAATACCCTCAAGTTTGAACTTGTTTTGAGGACTTTCTTGACTTGACTCGCGAGTGTTTTCTTCGTAGATAAAATAATTTTTATGCCATAAAAGTACCATGGCGATTGTTACAGTAGTAAAAGCGGATTTTGTGATTTTTAAATAAGAAGTTCGAGGGGTAGTCAGACTACTTATGCTATGTTCGGACCATACAAAGAACTTGACAATCAGCAGCTACCAACTATAAGGGACGTCATTTAATTTATTTTATTTGTCAAGACCGACCTGAAATTCACGTATAATAGAAAAGATCCATCCAAATCAGATATATGTGTGATTGTTTCCGAAGAGATCAACAATATTTGGACCAAAACTTCGATTCCAGTTGCAACTAAGAGTTATTTAATTGGTGAAATCGTATTTCGAAAAGTATCTCAATTTGAAAAGATACCCCAAAAACAAACGAAATGATAGTTTTGAAAATAAACTGAAATGTTTTTTAGTCATCTGAGTAACTTTTTGACGTTTCCACTTGTAAATGCACTTCATTTGAATCTTGTTCGTGTCTAAAACCTAAGAAAGTTTACATCAATGAGAGAAGTTTTTGTTGGATCAAATAAATGATAGGAAAATGGTTATAAGCGGTTTTGATAAGAAAGAAACTAGATTAGGGATCTAGAAAGGCTAGATTGATTGAACGACGGCAGAGATAAATTTTAGAGTCAATAAGGGTAACAAAAAAGACGTGTTTTACTCAAGAAACCGATTCTGTCTCAGAAAATTTTGATGAAGATTCAGTGCGTGAATCTTCCCCAGAAATGAATCTGATAACAGAGGCATCCCCGAAAAATTCGCTCTCGACAGAGACACCACTGACTTCAACGGCGAATTGGACTACATTGCCTTTGCCGACAGTGGCTAAAATCTGTGATAGATACGGTTTATCCACGCAATCTGCTGCTGCTGTTGCTTCTGCAGTTTTGACTGACGTCGGCTTGGTTTCTACCGAAGATTTAACTCTGGTTATTGATAAAAATAAGATCTACAGAGATGTATCTAAAGCCCGGAAGCTTCAAAAGATATTGGAGGTATTGTTATAAAAAGCATTTACTTTGATGAACGAAAAGTCCATTGCAAAGAAGTTTTAGAAGACCAAATCTCAATTTTAGCACAGCCTGGATAAATTTATTTGGGACACACAATACCGAAAGACGTGGCACTGCAAAGGGAATTCTTACTTCGATCACAACTTTAGTAGAGGGTCGAGGTTGGAATTAAGATGACGTGATTTGCGTTGAATGTGACGGAACTGCAACTAACACCGATTGGAAGGGTGGCGTGATTCAATATTTAGAGGAGTATTTGCAGAGACCGTTACAATGGTGTGTTTGTATGCTTCATGTCAATGAGTTACCCCTTCGTCATTTATTCTTGATCTTAGATGGTTGCACTTCGGGTCCTAGAGAATATAACAGACGCCTCACAAAGTGTAACTGACGTTACTTCTAGAGATGACTTTATTAGAACCAGGATGCAATCTCGAGCAGAAATGCCAAATTTTGGACACAAAAATAAGTAAAAATTTTAGTTTTTGACATTGATTATAATCTATATTTTGTTTATTTTATTTTCTTGTGCTTTGTTTCATTAATTTCAATACTAAAATACCTTTTAAACATGATTTTTTTATTATTTTAGGCAAACGGTTTAACTCTATAAAAACGTAAAATTTACAAAACTTCAAAGCTCGGTAGAGCCCTCAAGATGACAAACAATTCTATTTTTTGTTTTTTCGCAATTTGTGTAAAATTACGCAAATTTTGATACCTCTTGTGATTGTGTAGCTGAAATTTTTTTTTCTCATACATGGACGGGATTCTGGATTCAATAATAAGTGACCTACAGCATCGTCTGTCTCTTGAAATTACTTAATTTGTTTCGACTAAGCGTTTTCATGCCATAAAGCGAATACAGTAATCAAGACATTGAAACTGTGAAACAACTAGCAACCGATTATACATTCTTACTAGATAATACTTCAGTTTCTGTCGTTGTAAACGAATATCGGCTGTGGATGGTGGTGGCAGCGGAGTCAGGACTTCTCCACGTCCATAAAAACGTACCCATTGTAGTAGATGAAGTGATAACGCGTTTCGGGAGAAGACGTAAAAGAAAAATTGATTTTGTTATTTAAATATAGGTAGGGATTTTTAAGTACAGTAGGTACTTACATTTATTAATAAAATACCTACGTTTTACTTGTAAGCATCTATTTTTATCAAAATTAAATTATAACTTCTTGTGACTTGACCACGACTATGTGACCCCCCCCTGGCGCCAAAGCTGGATCCGCCCTTGGGTGAGTTATCATATCTCGGTGGTAGTGTGGTACGGCGCCATCTTGTCGAAGTGAAATTGCTCATTACCAAGCCAGATAGATGGATAAAAGGGGTGAGTGTAAAATTTGTAGGTAGGTATGTTTCGTCAAATATTTTCAAAAAATTATATTCCAATGCAACCTCTAAGAGCCAATTTACACAAAACATTGAGGCCCAATAAATTAACTGCCATATGAATACGTCGATTTTCTGGATCCTAATGCGCCTCTCAAAATCAAACCACAACATTAAAATTGTATTAGGATCCCTTAAACTTTAACAGGGTTATTTTTTTTTGAAATTCAAAAACGGTATCGCACGTTACACATAAAAAAGTATGGGAGTGATCGGAGCAAATTTAGCGTCGCTGGATGTTTTTTCAACCAATGAACGTTCTTGAAAACGTCTCGTGTGAATAAGGATGACAATACATGAGTAGAATATTATTTATCGACCTTAATATGAGCGGTCGATATATCGACCGGTTTTGGCTTATATCGTATAGACTATAGCGGGTTAAACTATTGCCATTTTCTTTGAGGGTCCTGCCAGACATACAGTGACGGTAGCATTCATGCGAGTATCGACATGTTATAAGATATCGTCATAATACATATCGTTCCTATAATTCGATTGAACATGAAAAATCCAGAGATACGAACTGTCAAAATGTGTATATATTTTTGACCCCTTCTGTATATATGTAGAGGTGTAACACTAGCTGTAAAATATATAATATTATGTTGGATGTGAGACGCGCGTGATATATCTACCGACATAATCATGTAAACACATTTCTTGTTTAAACACACGTGCTTGTTTATCGCAGATTACAATCACACGATTAATTAAAATTATAATGTAATCGTATAGTTGGCATCGTCATATCGTTAATAGCTCATTATTTAAATATAAAATATTATTTTTATTTTTCGTAAATATCAAAATGAACACAATTTAATTTTTTATTATTTTGAAATACAACAACAAAGAGATTTTTATGTTCCTACGCAGTATTATAATATTTGTATCTTCTTTTGGTTTATCACACTTGACATTTCAATTAGAGATGTAACAAATATTCGGTTACAATAATGTTCTTAGGTTTTCACGGCCACCCTGCAATGGGATCCGAAACGTCGGCCCGAAAGGTCGTAACAACACGGCATAATACCCCAGTAAACACAAACTTGAAGATTCGGTTACAATTCGGTTACTATTTGGTATTCGGCCTACACGGCCCCTTTTTGAAGAAGGTATTCGGTATTTGGTCAAATACTGACTACAATTTGGCCGAATACCGAATACCTTAAAACAAGAATAAGAAATATTAACACGTAGGAATTAAATTTATGATAATAAGTTGAGTTTTTCATTTATTTTAATAAGAAGAAAAATTGTAGATGTTAAAAGGAGATAATATTATTCTGGCAAACTGAGCCGACGAAAAATTGCAATCGCAAAAAACAGAGAATTCAGAGAGGCCATAATTTAAACGAGCATAATGAATTTATATAAATTTTTAAACAAGAAAAAGGCAAATGAGAGTAGTTTCAGAGTTTTGATGAAAATACTAAACTGGCAAAGTTTGAAATAAAAAAAGTATATTTTCTTTTCTTAAAAGTTCTTGGACTATTTATAAAATGAAAAGGGTGCGTGTGTGAGCGGTAACAGCTTAACAAGTTAAAAAACGAATCAAATCAATAAAAGTACTAGACGTAGGCCCGTGAAAAATCACGGGGGAGGCGTAAATTAATGGTTTGCATATTAACCAAGCCTTGCTTTTACAATGTGTAGTATATATATATAGTATTTTTGACGGACCACGGAGAAGCGATGATAGCTATGTGGTCTAGTCGCCGCGCTGCCATCCGCGCGTTTGAGATTCGAGTCTCTCTCCAGCCGTGCAATTTTATTTTTAGTCATGAATTATACAACGAAATTATTATATTTTGATTAGATATATATTCGGTGGCGATGAGTGTCCATTCTAGTTAGTCAAGTTTATAAACTTCCACTACACTAACTAGGCCACTTTCTTTTTAACACGAGGTAATAAATAATAACCTAATTTAAAATACCGAAAATGAATGTAACGCAACAATTTTTTAAAGATACAATTCCTATTAATTCACCGAAGACGATGGTAAAATACAAAAAACACAGACACGTGTCGCCAGTTAGTGATGATAAAAGATGGAAAAAAACGCCGAAATCACAAATGGAATAAATAAATCGGAATTATTTTTGGCGCACGTGATATCGCCGGAGGCTCTTGAAAGATCTTTCATTATTGTCAGTCACGTTTTATGATTGAGAAGATAGAGAAGTTGATTGTATAAAATGCCCAAATTTATATAGGTACACGTGTAGACACAAAAATAAAGATATTCTACGCACGTATTTTTTTACACTCCTTCACTAATGTCAAGTGTCTACGGATGAGATTATAAGAGGGATATCTTAGAGACAATCTCTAACATAAGATGCTGCCATGAGTTTGTTGGTTGACTATTCTTGGCTTTCGTAGTCCACAAGTCTCAAAGACTCTAGCACTGCCACTTTCGCAAATATAGGGTTTGAAATTTATTTGGTGATAAAATACATAAATTGGATATATTAAGCCACCTCTACACTACGAGGAAAGTCGGCCGAAGTCCAAAGTAACCCAAAGTAGATGTCTACACTGCGAGGAACTCGGTTGCCAATAGAATAGTACTCCGCACGAACTTCGGGTCACTTCGGATTCCTTTGATTCGGCCCAAATACCGACAACTTTCGGAAGTCGTCCGCGGCGAGCCAAAGTAGCACGAAGTACCCCTCTGCACTATCGTATTCGCTTCACTTCGGCCGACTTTGCTAGTAGTGTAGAGGCGGCTTTACATACAAGATATATTACCTGCAGAAATTTCATACATTCTCACAAAGATTCAACATGAAAATCTCCCTAGATAAGACTAAGAGCATGGTGACATGGAAACAGCCAGTACGATGCAAGCTTGCAATTGACATAAAACAATAGAGCAATTAATGGGTTTCAAGTACTTGGGTGTCGAGATATCCAGCAGTAACGACCTCTACGAGGAAGCAAGAGAGAAAGCAAACAAAGCTGCAACTGTTGCTGGATGGATTGAAACGACCACATGCTCAAAGAGAGCAAAGTGAAAATATATAAGACCTGTATCCGCCGAATCATGACGTACGGTATCGAGACAAAGGCTGACACTACCAGAACTAAAAATCTCTTAAGAACAACTGAGATGAAGACTCTCCGACCCATCGTGGGGCTGACAATTCGAGACCGAGTGAAGAATTCCGAAATACGAAGGACTTGCGACGTCGAGGATATTGTCCGATGGGATAGGTTTAGAAGACGTTACTGGAGAGATCATGTGGAGAGAGCTTGTTCTGAGAGAGTAGTGAGCGCAGCAGCGAGTAAGCTGCCATCAGGTATCAGACTCCCAGGAAGACCTGGGATATATGAGATGGCGAGATAGCTGGACATCTGTGTCTCAGGAACAGGCACCGAGCAGTGACAGGACGCAGTCCTAGATGAAGCAGAAGAAAAAAAAGATACAAAAAAAACCCTATTTGGTTTCGCAGCTCGCATCACGCTTGTTATCCATAAATCAAATGAAGACCCCATGGCAAAAAGTTGTTAACTAACATTTTTGTCAAAAATGAGTTAATAAGCCCTCTAAACTAAATAATGTACGCTCTTTCCATTGGAAATAAGTTCAGAACTTAAAAGTAACTTGAACATGTTCAAACCATAGGGAATGTTACCATGTTAACTACACTTTTTCATAAAAATTATATCAGTTGCTAATGGGAAGAACATGTTATCTTCAATTAATACCATGTTCATGCCATCTTTCTGAAATTAACATGCCTTTTAATTTGATTGTAATATTTAGGGTTAATATAAATTTTACTCTGACAGTATTGTCATATATTTGTTTTTATTTGAAGACTATTATAATATGTACTTATATATTATTTTTCAATAATTTTAAATGATAGATACCATGTTTTGTATTATTAATTAACATGCCAGGTATTTTGTAATTTTGAATAATGGATGGTAAAAACGGATAGCATTTGAAGGGTTGTTTGATGTTCGTGTTTACCAATTTTAAAATGATGTTACTCTATTAAAAATGAGTTCCAGAGGCGAAAAAATGATTTTTAATACATTTTTTTAGGGAAAATTAGTATATTTTTATTTTTTTGTGAATAAATGCGTATTTTTTACTTTGTAAATACTTTTTTGATATTTTAGTGAGATAAATGAATAAAAATAATTCTTGAATTAGCAATAAAACATATTTTTTAAAGGCGAAATGCAAATGTCTAATTATCTCAAAATGACTTGAAAGTTAGTTAACAACTTCTTGCCATGGGGTCTTCAAATGTCAAACGCGAATCCGTTGGCCATCGGCTTCGTCCCTCCGTGGGGTGAATTTAAATATTCCCTTCAGCAGATAAATTAAAATAAATAGTTACGAGTGTTATTTTTCTAGCTGTTGTTTGTGTGCCCGTCTCGAGTCTAACGCTCGTGTACACGGGTCAGAGTATTTTTTCACCCTATCAATCCCTAGCGGTGATTTCCGAGTTTACTAAGATTTATCTCAAATAAATCTGTGAACTTATTTCAATGCGTCTCGTCCCATGTACACGAGCCATGACATGAACATGAACTAAATCTTAAAGCGCGCTATTTTTTTACGTATGTGCACGCTAGAGAGAATGTTTTGAAAATAACATATTGAATATTACACGTAATCCGTCAAAATTGACGGCCATTTACATGTTTAAATTTTAGCTAAACATTATTTAATGTTTTTGTGTAATAAAATTCTGTTCTATGAAGATATTTTACAGTTAAAATAATTTGTTTTTTATAAAATATATTCGTAGTTTTTATTTTTATTTAATTCTATAATTATTAAAGGGCTACCGAAATCAATATTCGAAAATTGCCTCAATATTGCAAAACTTGTGAAGTTGTTTAGCTTTACAGTAGTAGAAAGGCGTATGTTTCTGTGTTATAAAAATAACCGAGCTCATGTCTAATGATAACCCATTTTCATAAAAAAAGCCAAAATATAAATTATTCCATGTTGAAAGTGGAGAAATATTTAAAAATCAGCATATTTAAATAATAGTAGAGAACTTTAATTCAATTTACAAATAGTTTGGCATTATTAGAGGGACGTTCGGAATAAACCCTATTTTTATAAGAAACTAGGTGTGCATGTTTAAATTATCCGGTAAGTTTCGCATCGAATTTAATATTCCAAAAAAATTACATGTCAAGACGCAAAAATTGAAGTCAATAATTATTTTTAATAATATTTTTATGCGTCTATTCTGATGATCAAAATTACTGGATTTTGTTAATAGAGGGATAATTATTAATTAAGATAAATTATAGGTCTCACAAACATTTCTTAATGATACCTCTATATTTTCGAAAAAATATTTAGAAGTATCGTTACCAGCTGCGAAATATATATATACTGAGTCATAGGAAGGACCATGGATGTCTCTAGCATAGTCCATTAAAATATTTGAAAGAATACTGATTTAGAATATGTATACAACTTTAAAAAAATCTATAATGTATCGATGTTCTTACGAACTGGTAGAACTGGTGAGCGTTGCATGGTGTAAAGTGATCACTTAGGCCAGCTCATACAAGTCATAAGCCCTGGGCTATCCTACATGGACTTCCATACACGATTCCCATATAAATAGATTCGTATCTGTCAGACAGCTATAATTTATCTTAATTAATTTATCTAAATTAATAATTATTTTTATATTAATTTATTTTGAACATTAGTCAAATAAATTACACCAATAGAATGGAATGGAATAATAGACTATTTCTTAAACATAAGCGTACGTCTTAAAGATGAAAAATTGTTTTCATTATGGAGCAGAAATTCTAATAATTAGTAAAAAGGCATCGTATTGTGATACAACGTGAAAAATTCAAGGATAAGATTGAATAATGACTCAAGATAAATTTTAGTTACCTTTCATCTCGTCTAAATTTTTTGAGTAACTTCTGTGATTTATATTTATGATTATATGATTTATATGAGTACGATTTATATGTGTTTTTATATATAATATATATAGATATATATATTATATAATATATATATATAGATTATATATTAAGTCTATATATATATCTATATTATTATACTTATATATATATTTAAGATAATTAAAACATACATTTGAAACGGATTCTAAAACTTAAATATACATAACTTGTGTAAAGTGATCACTTAAGCCAGTTGTACGATAGGTCGTAAGCTCCACGAACACCCAAAAACTTCCATACCTACTTTCTCATAAAAAATATACTTTCGTCTCTATGAAACATCAATAATATATCTTAGATAAATGTTTTTTAAATTATTGTAAATATTTGAAATGATGACCATTCTAGTGTTGCTGATAAAGAAATTAATGAATTTGTAATAACTGGGCAGTTCTATCTCTAAAACTTGGCATGAAGTATGAAAAACGCGAAGATGTTTAATGCTAGACGTACCCGTAAAGTTTCTATGCGAAATGTCCAGACACCTGTTAACCGTCAAGATTGTCGAAGTGACAATGTTATATAATAGACGTCAAAACATGATCGTTATGTTATATTGAAATCTTAAGATAAGGCGGTCAATCCGTTGGATATATTTTTATGAGATGACATCACGATGACTGGGAAGATGAAAAAATTACGAAAATTCTCATGAAATTTTTTCAGTTGACGTGCTTCAAAATCCAAAGGGATTTTTGAATTTTCGTCACATTTTTTGAGACACGCTGTTTACCAGGGGTGTGCAGTGGGAACATCGCAACATGACTTTTACGTAACCAATTAATTGGAAAAAATCAGAATACAACATACATTTCGTAATATTTCTTTGGGTGGTATGGAGGTACTTTGGGAGCAGTTGCTTTAAGGTCACCGCCGTCATGCGACGGAAAAGCTCCAAAGGCGTAGAATATTTGATGATTTATTATCTCGATAAAACAAGTACAAAATATACATGAGTATGATTACAAAGACAATGATAGATTCTCTAAGGGTCATGCCTCTGGCCACCCGCCGGAGGTGTATGAAAGACTGACATGCCCACATAGTGTATGGGCCGCTTTTTATACCATCCGAGAATAAAAGATTCTTACTCGTCCGAGGGGTGTACGACCCGACCCGCGTGTGCCTGGAGAATTCGTCACCTCTGCCGCTTCCCGATGATGTCACCTGGGCGCGACTGCGACATGAGGTCGATATATTCATGGAAATGTACAAGGCCGCCATAGCGTAATTGTATAATGCGCTGCCCCGGATAGGAGGAGATCCGTGGCTCGAATTAATTATTTATTATTAATTAATTATTTTGTTTTAAATTTCACAGAACTTACTCTAAATAGTCTTAAATAGCTTCGTTTCTGTGAGACTATCGAAATTTATCGTAATTAATAAAAACAAACGCTCGACTAACGGATTTTTCTAATGGTGGAAAGTTGAATGATTTAATTAACATTTTATACAAGCAAAAGACTGACCTGCATTGGCGTGCTGTCAGCCGACATCTCCGTGAAGCCGACGATGTCACTGAAGTAGATGGTGACGCAATTGAAGCTCTCGGCTTGGACTGGCTCCCCTCGCTTCAACGCCTCGGCCACACTCCTGAAAAAAATTCAGAAATAAGAAAGAAGGATACTATAAATAATACAAATCCTTTACCCGGCTAAAAACAACCGACTTCTAAAAATCAAAATGCTTCTGCTTCATACATCGAATTTTCAATTGTAATGTATCTGGATGGACGCCTGTCACAGTGTATGAAAGAAACGGGAGATAGAGACAATGGGATTAAAAGGGAGGTGCCGCACGGGCGCTCGCCATTGAGAAAGCCAGCACGAAAGCATGCACTTGGAGAGCTCATTACACCTGTTAATTTGACCTTATCGCGATATTATTGTATTTTATAAGGAACCAATAAACCTTGAAGAATAATCTGGACTGTTTTTTCCAAAATATTTCATTCTTAAGCGGATTTATATAACTTCAATATTTTAGAAACAACATGGCAAATGTTCTACATAATGAAAATGTCTTACAAATTGATACTGTTTTTATATTATGTACTTGTTTAATTATTTAATGAAATTGTGTTTTGCCAATATACATTTTAATTCTTGAAAATTTTGAGTGAATAAATGTTTGGAACACACATGATATTTGTAATTTTATACTTTGTTTAATACAAAATAAAAATAAATCTTGTAAATAAAAAAAATGTTGGCTATAGTGTAGTAGATATAGGATATAATATGTAGTATATTTGGAGACGTCTCTCGAAAGCTGTAGATTACCCTAGGTTGTTCTGGAATCTTCGGCAGTATTGTGAACATTTCAAACAACTGTCAATTGACATGCGTGCGTGATTCTTTTAGCCTTTTACAATATACAGTTTACAATATATAGTTACAATATAATAGATTTAAAAAATTTCCTCAAATAATTCGTTTACTATTTATTTTATGTTAATACGCCATCGACATATAGACCGAAAATGGATATCCTAAAATATACACAAGTTTTAAGCATAATAATTCGCTTTATGATTTGATTTATTATTTAAGTATTATTTAATTATTTAATTTGGTTCGCTCTTATATAATTTAAAACGCCTTCTTCCAAAACACTGTCATCACATTAACGATAGGCGACAGAATCTAAAGTCTATGTCATTCCCACACAATTAATTGTAGTGGAAGCCAACCACTGAAACCGTTGAAGACTAAATTAAATATTTATTTATCATACCGGACAATACGGACAAATGTTCCAGGACTACACTACAAACAAACGAATAAATTAATGAAATCGAATACCTACATTATAAAAAATTATTTTCTCTTCTGATATTTGACTTCTTATAATGTTTTATGTCTGTCTGTAAAACAAAAAATATCAAAACAACTCAATTATTATTATTTCCCGTCGGATCTTCGGAGAATTTCTTCCGCGAATTTGGTGGGCGGGCGAGCTCCTTCGTCAATTTGTCAACAATAATATAATATTTCCGTTGTATAAGAATGAAAAATAAGAGGAACGAGCGAAGATGGGACACATTTGTTCGGCGCCATTTAATTAAAAAAATACTTTGCGTCGGATTTGGGCTTCTTTGAGGGAGGTTTGTATTTTATATTTATTTGATCCCGGTATTTTCGTGTCAACCGGTGTTTCATTTTTGACACCCCAAGGTTTTGGCGATACTGCCTCCGTTTTGTATTTACAATTAAAAAAAAACCTTTTCTTCGGAAATATTATTTTTCGTCCGCTGTTTTGAAGTAGGTACTTGAAATTGGCAATTCATTTCATTTTACAGTGGAGCAAAAATTATTTAAAATTTAATATAGCATTTTAATTTTATACATTGTCACGGGTATGCGAATGACCACTAAAATAACCACTAAAAAATTAACCTATAAAAACCAAGTTTTTGTTATACTCCCTTTCTCATTGAATCAGGTTTCGTATCTACTGCACGCGTTGGGGACATAACTAATTTGTATTAATTCCAATTTGAAAAAAAACATTAAAAATTTCGAATAATCCAAAATTCTACTATAATTATTGAATTTTTTTTAAACGAAAATTCTTAATTTTTTAAAGCAAGAAAACACTTTGTGGCTTGACATTATAAGATATTTAAGAATAAATTAAATACTATGTATTAAACCACTTTATTGCTATATATTTGTCAACTAGTTTCGGTTGGACTCAACCTTCTTCAGGACAATTATAATAAAGTCTATATTAAGTCTTAGCAATAAAGTGGTTTAAAACATAGTATTTAATTTATTCTTAAATTTCTAAAATTTCTTAGATCATTTTTATCGTCGCCACGAGTCTGCCTGCAGATTGTCAGCTCGATTAGATCACGAGAAAAGGGTTAAAAATCGATCCAAAGCTTTCCGGCAGACAGCAAATCGCAGACGTTACGAGTTAAAAGAAAGGGCGTAAAAATGGACCAATTTGATAGCCTCGATTAGCTTAACCACGATCGATTTTCTTAGTTAATATTTAAACATGGTTTGATCCTGACCAGAGAAGAATTGATAAATAGCATTAATAGATTAAATAATTGCTGAAATAACGTTTCGAGACAAAATTTGTACACGTGTTTTGTGTTACGGCTCAGTGAAACATAATCGGAATCGATTTATTCAGATATAGGCATTCGGCGCCTGGGTCGACAGTTTTAGCTAGGAAGTTTTGTATTGGATTTCAGCAGAGCATACGGTAAGTGGACTACTAACTTTGACACTTCAATCGGACAGATCCATTATCCGTGCGCAACAAATCGATTTAAACCGGCTTTTAGATAAAAGCTACATACCACCTACCTTTAGCAGCATATAATTTTATTCATGATTACTATAAGCAGACGCCGTTACAGTACTAGCTGTGCCCGCAGCTTCGCACGCGTAGATTTTTAGTAAATTTTAGTCATATTTTATCAATTTGTGTATTAACCTTAACATATAGACACATGTCTTCGCGGATTTTTTTATAGAACTTTTTGAGTTCTACAACTTCTCTTTAGAAAGTGTTTAAATATTAAGGCAGCGTTCGTCCAAACGCATCGCTCGAGCATTTTTCCGTCGACTTTATTATAACGGGATAATATTTTTATATAGCCTATGTCCGCCCTGAAAGTCCATTCTAAATATTGGTGAAAGAATTTTCGAAATCGGCTGAGGAGTTTCGGAGATTACCTCCTACATCCAAACTTACAAATTTTACTAGTTTATATATAAGTATAGATGTTTGTAAATTTCCATACATTTTTCACCTTCCCATTTCAAGGCAAACGTCTCATTGGAAATATCAGATCTAATGAACAGGATAAATCAGAAAAATCTGTCATGAAAATTGCTAAGCCGCTATAACTGCGTTCTCATGGAGATTGAATGAAGTGCTTATTGTTTCATTTTATCTTTTTTATACAACAAAAATGCCATTCGGTACAGACGTACCAGTATAAATTGACGAGCGAAGGAGGGCGTCCCTGTCGCGTAACAGAAGTTGCCAGGGTGTAAATTTATTACACAATACATAATGTACAGAATGTCCGGTGACCGGTGTCGGAAACTATAATAGAAATTTGGTCGGGCAACACTAAAAAAACAAACCAGTAATGGCGGCCGCTCTACCTGTCAACCTGTCAAACGGTAATATCGGTCCATTATTTGCTTTTTCAGCTTCGCAAAACTTTAATACTTCATTGGCAATTGTTCTTGCACCATCCCGGACTGATTTGGATGTTTTGGACGTAATAATTCAGTGTATATTGGAAATCAAGATGTCAGAGCTCACGCTAAAATACGAGAATGAACTGAATGACAGGGCGAATTCAATGTGTATTTAAGATTTTTTATCCGCCGATGGAGAACTGTAAGTGATGGCAATTCTAGTTTGTGTTTTAACCTTGAGTTGGAAAACCTGTAACACGCTCATTTTTTATAATTAACTATCCAAATTTTTTCTTTTGAAACAGTAGCAAATTAGCATGAGATTTTCTGTAATATTTTTAAAACCATTCTAATCAATGAGATAATATTTACAGCTTAAGATTACAATAGCTATAAAGTAATGTGATAGTTAGAGTACTCAGTACTAGAAAGAGTTGCAAAAATAAAACGTACTTTGGCAACATTCTGTGTAGAAGTTGGTCAGTCCGCTTCTTCTCCTGCGTCAGCTGCTCCGTCCTCTCAGCAACCAGACCCTCCAGGTTGTAGGCGTACTTCTCCATCATGGCCAGCATGTTGTCGAAGATGTTGGGTTTGCTGCGATCAAATATTTTTATAATATTAGATTATTAACGCAATGTTTTTTTTAACATTAAAAAACGCCAACCAGGCGGCGAATGAGCAGGACAGATATAGGAGCTTTTGTTTATAAAACTGTAAGTAAAACAGGCAAGCGGATCTACCTCATTATGTTAGCATATCAGCATTGAATTTTTTACGAATTTGTTCATTTTTTAATGTCAAAATGTATAATAATAATATCTCTACCTCTCCTCCACCCTGTCTTACATGGGGGGGAAGAGGGGGGAATATAAGATTAAGCTCATAAACCTAACTATTTAGTGTTAGGAAAATTTCACCGATCAAATTTGTGGCCATCCATCTAGAAAGCAAATACAATAATAAGCGTGGACAAAAAATTAGGGGAGCGTGTGCTCATGTACGTGCGGTAGAAGTTATACTTATTTGGTGTGATTTTGATAATTGATATTAGGCTTATGTTATCATGTTCGAATGTTTCATTACCGCTGACCGCCGATCGAAATAGTGAAGTGTTGTTGGTCGGAATTGACGTTCGAGGTATTCTGCTCCAATTGCTGGCCGCGATTTTAACTTACGAAATCCGAACCAGTTGACAATTAGAAATCGGAGTTCCGTTGTCTTTTTGTCTGTTGGAAAATTTTTAAATTTTTTTAAATCGAGTGAATTTTTCCAAATTCACTCGATTCACGACACGCGGAGCTCTGCAACCCAATAACCAGGACGGACTCCGTAAGTATAATTTCAGCCGTGTAAGTAGCTAGTTGTTGTAGTGTGTATATTTCGAGTGTCAAGACCATGCGCTTTATCGGCGGAGATTATGAGATACTAGATCAAGAGTAATTTTGTTCAAATTATCGCTAAAAAAAATAAATTACACGGCTAGAAGTAGCGAACCTCAGACACTCAAATACCAGTGCGGTACTCTAGAGACATTGCTAGCACCGCCTCTCCGTGGATCGTCAAAAATATACTGTATGTATTAGGTCTCTTGTAACATTTTTGTAACTACAGTGATTTAAGGAAAGAGATAGGGTGGTCGAGGCAGAAGAAAATAAGTAAAAGACTTCGATGAAGTAATATAAGTTGATGGAAAAAGCTACAGCGATACGAGAATGACAATCACGAGAAAAAAGATTAAAGAATTTTTTAAATAAATTAATATTTTAAAATAACAATGAAAAATCTATGAGTAAGGAAACAAAAAAAAGTAGAAAAATCTGATTATGATATTATAAAATTGGTAAATTGTCAGATCTTCACAAATTTCCATCAAGTTTTACGATAAAATAATTCAAATGGGTTTAGCCGAAGCGAGTTTTTCACCCTCATAAACACGAAATATTCAATTATGAGATTGAAAAAATTACACAAGACAAAATAAATGTCGTAAATATGTAAATCTTGTTAGCGAGTTTAAAAATTTACATAATGTTTTACTGGAATTAATTTTATAAAAAATGTTAGTAAACCGATTCACAAAATTAATTTTGAGTAAAAATGAAATTGAATATTAAATTTGAAATGGGAAACTTTTCCTTAAAAAGTCGAGTCTTTTGACAGGCAGGCATTCTTGGTTCAACGAATTTCATTAAAGTTTTGTCATGTGTTCTGGACCCGATGTGCATATTTGCATATTGCAATATGGATATTTGACGCATAAACAAGGCTTTAGGGAGGTCGCCTTTATACGAGGACTAGTTTACGTATTTCCGGGGGCCATTCCGGAAGTGCACATGAAACTTCAGGTCGTTGAACCCGCTATGAAACTTGACTGTAAAGGACATTCTGCCATGTGCATAAGTAAAAATATTTATTAAAATATAAAAGCAATATACAACAAGTCACGTAATTAACACAAACCCTCAATGTACTTTGTTAAGAATCGGCCACTGGTCTAAATTGTTCAAGCAACCATGACCTAATATCAATAGTTATGGAGATAGATACGCAATATCAAAGTTTGCATTTTTTTTCAATATTTCTGACTTATTTTTTTGCGAAAAGTTGAATTATCATTACAGTAACTTATATCGATTATGAAATATTCATTTACTTCGATACAACTTAAATAAAATGATAAAAACCTTATAAAAAAACTTTTTTCAATTTTTGTTAATTTTTATCATTTTATTTAAGTTGTATTGAAGCAAATGAATTTTTCACAATCGATATAAGTTACTCTAATAATAGTTCAACTTTTTGCAAAAAATAAGTCAAAAATATTGAAAAAAATTGTAAACTTTGATATTGCATATATACATAACTATTGATATTAGGTCATGGTTGC
>JADDOH010017375.1:0-47104 GCA_016648135.1 Agrypnia vestita
AAACAATAATTATTTGCAAAAACGACCTTGTTTTTAATAATATTCAATTTATTACAGTAAAACCTCGTTTATTTGAAATTGCGACCCAAAAAAACATTTCGAATTGCGCGGAACCCGTTTTCGCCAAATGAGATACCGCAGCTGTCATACATAACCTCATCGGATGACATTTCCGCGACAAGATATGCGAGTCCCGGTGTGTACACGTCAAATGATCGCGTCATTGTCCCCGAAACATGAGCGTAGATGTTGATGCGACATGCCGAGTGGAATGTTTCGCGATTTGTCCCCTAGTGAATACATGGCTTTAGTATATCATAAATATTTATCATTACTGACATATTTCTGTTTGTTTAAATTTTTTATTCTTTCTTTCTATATAATTAATATGCCTTAGTATATCATAAATATTTATCATTACTGACATATTTCTAAATGTGGAGACCTGTAATTGACCATCTATATTGTATCAATGTTTTCTATGCTTTTTTTTGTGCTGTTGGTCTTCCATAAACATTAAATATGTATAAAAAAGGAAAACTGAAGTGGCAATTGTTTTTAAAAACTTTTTTCCATTAAGATATATGAGTAGTGACAGGTTTTTTGTATTTATCTCGGAAACACTAACTGCGATATTGCTGCCTTTGCTTTTATACCTCTCATACACGACAACATTTTACTACTTTTCATAACAACTACTTAACAGAGAGTTAAAAAACCAGTAAATAAGTATATGTATTGCTTTAAGTTATCGTTGAAAACGATTTTTTATTTATTTTATTTAATGTAACTATACATCTTATATTTTCGATGTTTATAGAGTTACTTTGTGGTTGGACACAATTATTAATTATGGCAGCACTGAGGATTGTAACAACTCATGTGAAATGTGGCGTGTAATTTAAATACATACAACTTCCAAAAAAATTAGTAGACATGGTATTCTATCATGGGTGGATGGCGAACGTTACATTGTCACTTAAGCCAGCCGTGTGATAGGTCGCAAGCTCTATGTACGCCCAAAAGACGTCTATACCGACTTTCCCATAAAAATACACTTTCGTCTCTGTGAGACATCTTTAATATACATTGATTAATGATTGATTTTAATTGAAAAACTGATGAAGATAGAGTAGTGTCGAAACCGGTAGACGTAGAATTACTAGTTAAGCGGTTAATACAGTGAAACTCGCTTAATAAATTCACTTTTAATAAGTTCTCCCGCTAAATAAGTTTAAACTCTGCGGTCCCGAAAAAGTCCCATACAAATCGCATATTTAATTAGGCTTAATACGTTTCCCGCTTATTTTCGTTTCTCGCCTAAGTAGTGCAAATATTTTTAGCTGAACTCAATTTACCCATACAAATAAATCTTCATAATACGTTTTTCGAAACACAATATTGGTATTTTGTTTGATATTCAAAGGAAAAAATTAAATGAGTCCAATAAAATAAGCCACTTCTTTTATGGGTTTTTCCATTACCCAAATGTGAACAAGGGTAGTAAAATTTTATAATAGTGTATCGGACAGGTAGAATTATGATGGCAACATCATAAGACGACGTGATGATGATGATGATGACCCATCTGAAGTCGTGAATGTTGGCCCTAAGTCGGGCCTCCGTCCTTTGTATGGGCAGACACTGTACGTATGGAAACATGCAGGGGCATACGACAGTTGGGGAAGCATCCGCGTCCCACCACGCCTCCGGGCGGATAGTCGGGGCGGGCAGCGAGCCGGCGCTGCGATCCTGATGAGAGGATACTGCACCGACGCGATGTGTTTGGCATCTCCGACGGAGGACGTTGAAGAAATTCCACTTTTGCAAATTGCATTTTTTTGTCTTATCAAATGAAGTGTTATGAAATATTTGAAATACTTAAGAAAATGAAATATTTAAGTTTGATGAAATATTTAATGAAATATCTTAAGAATGAAATATTTAAGAACTAGATAAGACATTTGTAAATGTAATATTGAATAAAATTCATGTTTCGTGGTCTTGATATACAGGGAAAGCTCGCGCGATGGGGATAAAATCATTTAAAAACCGCGCGAAGCGCCGCGGACCATTATAAAATGGCCGCTATTTTGATGGAATTAATGTAAATGTCCTGCCTCGAAGAGGCGAGGAAGTAAAAATACATAAGTATTTTTAAATGTGCCAAATGAATCCTTTTATGTGATGTTTTAAAGTAGAAATTAAAATGAAAAATGTTTTATGAGAGTAAAATAACTTGGCAGCCCTGATAGACTCGCCGGTCGCGCCGACTGTTACAGGTCACGCGGGCCAGTGGAAAAAACCCGGCGCCGCTATGTCGGCCCCGGGTGGCTGAGTAGGCCGCCAGCCGATATTTTTGAACTCTGATTACGGACGTTACAGACGTCCTAGCGAGCTGAAACATTTTTTATTGTGTTCCTCATGTGAACATCTATGGGAGTGATATGTTTTTGCGTGTGGGAAATTGCACTTTATTTGTTGCGGCCCACTTTGGCTGCCTATTACGCAATTAATATTTATCCGACATACTTGAAAATATCACCGAAGGATGCGCTTGGTTGAGATCTATCTAATGGTATAACTTAGAATCTCGTAAAATAATGTTTACTATTTTTAACCGAATTAAATGTGAATTAATTCTTGAAAATGCCGCGGTAAATCGGCATATATTGTTGAATAACTCAGTAAATTCATTCTTGCGGTTCCAGTAAACTACATCATCCTATGGGCAAGACATAGATTGGTATAGATAAAATCCCCGGGGGGGTGGCGTTTAATTTGCAATCGATTAAAATATTCAATTTTAATTGGCAAATCGGCGACGAGGGCCGTCTTTTTTGCGCTCCGGGCGCCGGGTGAACCGCGTGCGCTGATTGGTCGGCCGCGCTAGTCAGGGGGAAGCTTTCCGGACTGTATAAATATCGCGCCGGGCGGGCGAGTGCCTCATTCTCTTGGGAGCCTCTGCCGAGTACGCCTACTGGAACATTTTATTCTGCCTTTTACTTCTCACCCTGCTTGACCCCTACTTTTCTTCTTTGGATTTGGACTCTGGATTTTTTACTGACTTCTGCATTTGGACTTGGCTACGATTTGGATTTATTGGACCTGTTTCATCACCTGAGGCGACGACTTGGCACGGATTTTGGACTTCAAAGAATTTTCTGCGCTCTGCATTCCCGGTCTGCGAGTACATCGACGGCTTCGGAGGCGAACTCAGCGGACCGCACCTGCTTTTATTGTTTCCATGGGGAACAAATAGGGTACCTAATAAATATTTTTCAAAGAAAACAACAAGTCTAAATTCTAACCAAAGAACAGCTGCTGTAAATATAAGCAAATATTGCAAAGACAATAATCCCGATAATCCTCACAATACCAGAGCCGCACTCACAATACAAATATTATTTAGATTAATATTTAACTTCATACAAATATATTTGATTGTATAGGTGTCTGAAAAATCCAATTCTTGGAATTGCTTAAGAGGCCGTAAAAACGCGATTCGCAACTAATTACTAATGAGAACCCCATCAGATTGTTGACTTCCTACTGTCATTTCTATGCTTGTATTACTGTAATTCGGCTTAATTTCGGAAATTTCAAATATCCAAATGCTTCAAGTAATTTATTTATAGTAGTTAATTGTAGGAATAGATATTGTATTATGTTTATCATTACGTGTGTATAATTAATATGCAATTAATCAACAAGTTTTAGGCAAATTACTTATGTTTTTTCATAATAGTTGATATTATTTTTAAAAAAGATTACATTATTTATATAATAATGTTCGAAATTAGCTAATGTTCAGTTTTCGGAGAAATCATAGTTCATTCCACCGGGAGCCGTTTCACTACATTATCTAGATCGACTTTTGATTAGCTTTTCTTGGCAAATAAAATGTGTTACATGAGCGATAGCTATCGCTTTTCTGTGAATTACTTTGCCCCATGGACAACAATATATTGAAATATGTCGACATAATCAAAAACAAAACACTTAAATTTTAATTTAATGGTGACGAAAGCATTTGAATTTAATGGTAACGAAAATAACTGATTAAATTTATCCCATTGAATTTTTGTTTGCTTAAACTTTTTATTTTTTTTACGTCATTATAAAATAAATACGTAAAAAAAAATCTTTATTTTCACGTTTTTTTGTGATAAATTTCTTACGATGATATTTATCATATTAAAAAACACTGGTAAATTGTAATTTTTATAAATCTGATTTTCCATATTCAGAGAAACCATAGCCCGTTTTATTGAGAACTGTTCCGTTTCTACTACATATTTTAGTTTTCATTAGCTGTTTCTTCACAAATAAAATTATAAGCGAGTTCGCAAATCACAACTATTTTTCAATCACATAAAGTTCGGACCTGCCGTCCCATCCCAACCAAGATTACAGATAACCCCAGGAATTTGAAAATGCACTGTAAGTAAAATTCAATAAGGGTGAATATTCCATTTTAATACATACTTACGCGCAATTCAATGGTCCTTATTAGCAAACCACATAAGGTGATACAATTTCACTTTGTTGATGGGCTACATTGATCAAGGCTTTGTTGAGTGTACATGTAAAAGGTATGAATTTTAGGAATGAAGTCCAGTTGAACAATATTTGCGAATAGTCTTTTTTTACAAATGTGCATTCTTTACTTCCCTTTCAACTTAGCTAGTGAAGAGGAGTAATATGCATTTATTTTGCAACCCAAAAGGTATTATTTTTATGATTCATAAATCTTTTCACTTTGTGTTTTTTTAGAAATCAGTATAATTCTGCCTGGTTCTTATTTTGCTTGTCACTATGTCATCCCTTTCATTCAATATGCGATTTAAATTGCTGTAGAAGTAAATTTGTTTACACTCAATTTATTTTTGTTTTAATATTATTTATTTACCTAAGATATTCTCAATTTTTTTGCATTTTAAACTGTTTACCTTTTTTCAGGTAGACAGATGGCTTTTAAATTTTCTTTTAATGCATACTTCGAAATTTGTATGTCCTAAAGGAACTTGTAAATATAACTCTTTTTTTTTGGCCCTAGCCTGTCTGCTCTGGTAATTATCAACTACTTATTTAAATAGGTCATAAATGTTCTCAGGTTTTTATGGCCCTTCAGAATCTTCTGTTTGTAGTTTTCTGGGATATTCTGCCATGTATATCTAGCCTCTCTTGCCGAAATTTCGGATCCCATTGCAGGGTCCATCATTAGGGCTGATGTGAGCTCTGACATCAGCCCTGATGATGGACCCTGTAATGGGATCCGAAACTTCGGTCAGAGAGGTCAGATATAAAAGAGAGAATATCCCAGAAAACTACACACAAAAGATACATAGGTAATATTTAACAAATAAATACATTTTCTTAAATATATTTTTTAATATTCTTTGATTGTCATAATATAAACAAAAATAGAATTAAAATGCAAATTTAGATGTCAAGATACCTACGTATAGGTAATGTAGGAGAATATTGAAATCACTGTTAATATGTTTTCATGCCTAATAAGTTTTTATTTGCTGGTCCCCTGAAAAACGTATTAAGAGAGTTTCACTGTACAATGTTGTTCAATTGAAATTAATTATTACATTTTATTTTATTCTAGTCTATTGAACCTATAATTAATACAATAAATTTTATTCACTGTATCTCTCCAAAAAGAGAGTAACTCTTGCGCTTGGAGAGTATAAATGTGTCTTCATTTAAAAATATAATGTACGCATTGAATGAATTACCCCCACA
This sequence comes from Agrypnia vestita, assembly GCA_016648135.1. Classification (NCBI taxonomy): domain Eukaryota; kingdom Metazoa; phylum Arthropoda; class Insecta; order Trichoptera; family Phryganeidae; genus Agrypnia; species Agrypnia vestita. Next base: position 5,758 of record JADDOH010017375.1, read on the forward strand.
CCAATAACACTGTAAATTACTTACCATGGTATTGCGTGATGATGGCAGCCAAGAGGCCAAAGATGGGAGGAAGGCAGTCTGATATGTGGGAAGATTTTACGCATAATTCAGCCATGATGCAGTAAAATGGCCGAATGGAATAGAGTTCTGAAAAAGAATAAACAATTAAATTTTATATAAAAACATTACCGTCCAGATTGAATAACTTTTTAAACCGTGGCTTCGAAATTGATGTCACATCCTCCCAATTAACTTTATGACACATTTCAACCCAGGGTTCAAGCCTTCCAGTTCCAGGAGACAGCAAATTTCCTTAGCATCGGCATTTGGTTATAAACTCCACCCTGTGATTTTACCATTTTTTTTATTAGGTATTTTAATGAATCATTAGAATTCAATCAGATTTTTCAATTAACCAAAAAAAAATATGTCCATGAAACGGTTAAGATTTTGGATATACAGCTTGAACACTTATGACCCAATTTTATTTGGAAAAATGGACCCAATCCCAAAATATTGCGGTCTAGATATGATGCTCTGCGTAGCAGCAACGAGATATAACAAATAGATGTAAAGTATCTGAAATTATTAAATATATTTTGAAGTGTTTCCTAACCTGTTTTAACAAGAATCGTGAGGAATTGTAAGACTTTTTCTAAGCATTTGTTTCCTTCATTCTCCCCATGCTCGCCACTAGTTTTTGACAATAATACGGGAAATAGCTGAAACAGTATTGAAAAAATAAATAAAATAGATTTATTTTTAGATATACATAAAAATATAAAAATTTAATTGAAAAAAAATACTGACCATCTTTAAAGAAATGATGGTATATTTTTTATTTATTTAATATTTATAGAATAGAATAGGTTTTTATGACATGATTGAAATTAATAAAATTGAATTAATTTTAATTAAATAACAATACAACATTGATATACATTTTGATGTAAATCCCCAGAATCATTGAGAATGGGGACTTAAAATATGAAGGGAGATGACCGGTAAACGGGAACGACAGTGTGGTCTGCATACAAGAAAAGGGAGAGCACAGGAAGCTCGGCTTATCTGCCGACAACACTTCTTTCTTGAATAACGAGAGTGGGTGATGGCTAAACTCAACAAATCGGCAAACACACCTGGTCAAATGCGAGGGGCGATTGGTTCCGAAAATGAGATTTCAACAGGTGGTGACACGAATGCTCCGGAAGTGGTGGTCGATATTTGGTAATAATTTAAGCCGGGCTAAATGTTCGAGCTATTAAACATGAACTGGGGAAGGTAAGATGAGTAGGGAGAGGAGGGGGGAGGGATCATGATGTAAATGCCAACAAACATGAATACGCGAATACAAAGCAAGTGTCACATAGTGAATACTGAACAGATTTTATATAACAACCGGACTGAAGACTTGGATTAGTATTTTTTTCTTGGTACATCTTTTCATTAAAATTAAAACTTCATACGCTAGATGTACGCTGGGTACTTCAATAAAAAACTTTTAATAAAATCTTCAAAAGTTTATTGTCCAACACAAAGATATTTATAGAACAATTTAGATAATGTAATACCTTAATGGCTTCTTGCAGTGGTGCGTCATATCTCTCGTAATTTAGAATGTGTGTTTTGGTTTGTGAATCGGTGAAAAGGTCATTGAAGAAAGATGTACTGTGTCTTAACTGCGTTGCATCACAATCTCTGTAATAAAAATTACACAAACACGTTATAAACACTTACTGAAACTTTGGTTAAAAATCTGCAGTTTCTGAAATTTTGACAATTTTATACAGTTGATTTTAAAAAATCCAGCAGTTGATAAACCGGTTCCAATTTACCGCGTTGGCTCGTCACTGTTTTCTGAAAGTGCCGTTTATGATTTGATGAGTACTTCAGAAACAGCTGTAGAATCTTGCTTGCGTGTATTAACAGACATTCCTGCTCATTCCTTCTCATTTATTTGCTGCTGTGGATTCAGCATATAAAAGAAATGGTGTAAAATGTGAACATTGCGAATTGTCAATCGCAAAGTGGAAATGCTAAAAAAAAATTGAGAGTGATGAATTTGTGCGAACCATTTGCGAAACGTGCTCTTGAACATTGTATAATATAAAAAAAAACTATAATATAAAGGTATTTTTTAAAGTTCTCTTCTGATATTGGATCAGCATAGGTAACCATAAAAATCTCATATTTTCAAAAATCCGCCAACCTCCGGACCCAAACAGTGCTGAATTTTTTAATTTCAACTGTACGACTAGGGTTTTCTATAATCACTTCGCACAAAATTCATGATGAATGTGCAAATCACGGATCTATTTGAAAGTAAAGATTAACCACATACAATCAACATTTTACTCAGGCTTCAATACAAGCAGGTCATTTGAAATAATTCCCGTCCAATTTGGTGACCGTGCTTCGCAGTGGCTGGACCAAAGTTATGGAATAAACTACTAAACAAACTGAGACAGACAGCTTACCACAGTTCAAAAAATAACTAAAGATGCACATATTTAGACAATCGTACAACTTACAGTACCAAACTGTTACAATAGTAAAGGTCTTTCCATTTAAGAAAGACAATCGAATTAGTGTGCGTAATCCGTGCATAAATGCACATTGTCTCGTTAAATTGATGTTTACAGATATTAACACAAAGCAACGAAACAATGTGCCTCGTACGCATTGGCTTACACATACTAATTCAATTGTCTTTCTTAAATGGAAAGAGGTCTACCTAATGTCTCCAAAATCCAAAAAAAGCATAGATTCTAACTAATGAAACAACCCATTATTGCAAAAAATCAAACTTTTTCTTAATTTTCGCTTTTACTACTAATCAAACAACTGGCCCTTAATGTAAAATCGCCCCTAATAGTTTAAATGGAAGTTAAACATTTAATGTTGTTTAATAATATCCAGTGTGCACACTTAAATTAGACAAATAATAAGCATATACAGCGTATTAATCTAAGGCTTGAAGCATTATGCAATTTGATTTCCTTGAAACATTATTAATCAATAGGAGAAAGTAGATTCACCGACTTGATTCCCTGCACAAAGGCTTGCAACGCCACAGCGAGAAAGTTCTTCACGTCGTGTGAGGTGGGCGCCCCCCGAGTGCCCTGCAGTGCCTTCAGCAAGCGGCACACTTGCACACCGCCAGAGTCGCCTTCCTAAAATAATATTACCAATACAACAAAATATATTAAAATGCCTAGCAAAAATAATAATGTGCTTTACTCATTTTATAGTTCAAAGATAGTTTTTACAGAAATAATTAATACAGTAGAACCCGGTTAATTAGAAATTCAAGGAACCCAAAAAAATATTTCCAACTATATGGAAGCCTGTTAATTCAAGGAAACAAGAAACCATTTCGAAAATGCAATATTTATTAAGCTAATGCAAAAATTTAGCCATTTCTATTACTAAAGTACCCGAAATATACATATCTGCAATTCTCACTTGCGAAAAATTCAAATTATTTTTTCATTTTGTCATGTTTAGATGGCCGTAATCGAAAATGTTTAGAGTCATCTTTAAGTTGTTAGGAGTTAGTTAGTTCTTCAATCTTCACTCAATTTTGACTATCGATTCAGACTTTTTTCTAATTCAGAACAGTTTTTAGAAATACAATTGTTCATGAAAACGTAAAATAATAAGATTAATAATAATTGGATGTAGATGGATAGCAACTTAACATAAGTACATACACATATATTCACCTTCATGCTAACCAGTCCTTTGATAAGCTCCCTGGTGTCCACCGTTCTCATGAGCGTGTGCACCACCTGAATGTTCCCGTAACACAAGTTAGCGAGCACCGTGAGGGCCAAAGCACTCACAGCTTTAGCCTGCACATCCGCGCTGGCGTGGTCCGTCACCCAGACACACAGCAGCTTCATCAGATTCTCCAAATAAGACTCCTGCCAGTTTATCCTTACACCGTAAGATAACACCTAAAAGAGGAAGCCTTTGCGGTTGGATATAATTATTCATTTAAAAAAGAACAAACTATTGACAGGTTTCGATACCACTTCAACTTTGTTGATACACAATAACTTTTCCATTGTGGAATGTGTTCTTACATACATAATAAATAATAATTAAATATCTACAAAAGTAAAAATGTAATTTAGTGTTCTTTTCTTTGTCATAATTTTATTTTAATTTCTAGTACAGTAGAACCTCTTAAATTGGAAATGTTGCGAAAAAAATTGCGATGCGATTGTGATATTCGCCAAAAATCATAAAACTCATGAAAAAAAACATTAATTTTGTGAAAAATGTCTGTATTTTTGTATATTTCAAGAAATCATTTCGAAAACGCAATAGTTTTTATGCTAATAAAAAGATCACAGCATTTATATTACTGAAGTACCCGATATTTAACTAAAATGTATTGATTCATGGCGCAAGGGGCTAAAAAGTATTTTGAATTGCATATTACTGGGGTTTTCGAATTATCGGGGTTAATCTACTATGAAATTAACATTAAGGGACTTGTGGGTTTTAAAAATTTCGAATTTTGGATTATCGGGGTTCAAATTAAAGAGGTTTTATTACGACCTATTGAATATTTATTATTTAACAAATTAACAGGCCACGACGCTCAATTACTGCAACATGTAGTATAACTGTAATCACATTCCAGAAACATTGTCCTGAGGAAATCGCGTAAATGTATCATGACCTCACAAGGAATGGAACTCAGAACCCCCAGTGTTATGCCCACTGGACTACGAGGGCTCGTATAATATAAAATATAGACTTAACAGCTAGAATTGTGTAAATTTTATTTTATCCATTAAATGGAAAATATATAATTATCAAATTTATCATAATAATAATTAAAAATATTAATGATGCAATATTTATCCGTGTTTGCGACGTCAAACATTAAAATTTCATAATACAAAATCACAGCAATCTACTTCCGAATTAGAGCTCTTCAATAACTTACCTCCATCAGAGAAAGCAATTTCGTCTTCTTTTCATAGCTTAAATTATCTGACAGCAAATTTGCCAAGACTGGTAGAAATCTGAAAAATGTACGCCCAATGCTTAAAACATTCATCTCAATAATAGAAATTACAAATCATATTTGTCAAACACAATTGGTAGATAATGTCTATGACATTGCGATAAAAAAATACCCCAAGGAGAGTGAAAAATAACATTCTTTTTAAGTTTTCACTAAAATGTCTTTTAGCCCAGGCAATGAAGGTTTTTTGTCGGAACAAATTAGAGACAAGCTGAATTTTTGCCAGATGTTAGAACCTAATTAGAGGAGTATATCCTCAAAAGTCCCCGCCCCTCCCCCTTGTGCTCTCTTCCCCACCACCCCTTAAACATAAAATTCCACGTTTTTGAGTTTTTGCTCATATCTCCGTCATTATTTAAAATATACATATATTTTTTTTACTATTTTATTTCTTAATATCTATTCTTTAAAAAAGCTTATTTAACATTTTTCTGTAAACATAATACTTTCATGAGAATTCACTAAAATACTTGAAATTTTTACTAAAATAAAATTTCAAGCTTTTTAGTTATGGTCCATATTCTCTTATTATTTAAGCAAAATAAATAATTTTTTTACCTTTTTATTTCTTAACATCTATTCTTTAAAAAAGCTTATTTAACATTTTTCTGTAAACATTATATTTTCATGACAATTCACTAAAATACTCAAAATTGTCATTAACAATAAATTTTAAGCTTTTTAGGTATGGCCCATATTATGTTATTATTTAATTAAAAAATTATATTTTTTAACTTTTTATTCCTTAACATCTTTATTTTAAATTATTTTCATGAGAATTCATTAGTTAAAATTTAATTAAAATAGATAAATTTTCATTAACAAAAATTCTGGTTTTTGAATTACCGCTCATATTTTGGTTATCCCTTATTCAAATCTCTAAAACGAGGTCAAGTTTTAATCCTTATAATATCAGCCAAATAAAACAAGCTTGATTTTTTTCTAGACTTAATATTTCATTCGTAATTCCATGAATTATTTGGTTTTTTAATTTTTATGTTTAGAAAAACGTAATTTTGACTCATTAGTTATGCATTATTCGATAAAAGTATATGGAAACAATTTTTAAGCATTTCAGCAGTATTCATATAACTAGTATTTGAGGGTGAGTATCTAGAATCACACGTAGATTACGTAAACAATAATAAGTGTGCAGCTAAGGCTCCCCTCCCCTTCCTACACCTCTAATTACTGTATAATAGCTGTAAGACTTAGATCCTTTTTTTCACCCCTATACATTGGATTAACACTTACACTTCGTCTTTTGTATGGGTCCAGACATTTAATCAACATGCTTTCTTCAATGGGTGTCTGTGCGTCCTATTATGACGCATCAACATATTATAATAATGCATTGATAAGTACAGGATTGAAAAAGTAAATGAAGGTGCCTTTCTCCAACATGTTTTTGACAACGCTGATATCAACGTTCGAACATTGAATGGCCTAAACACTTTTCACACTGTAGGTAGAATGCAATTGTATTGCACCAGCTACCAAAGTAGAAAATGAAGGGAAGATTAAAAAGCAATACTCTGGATCATTTAAAGCCCATTTACAACTCCTCCGTAAGTTGAATCGTTTGGCCAGCTCACATTATGAATTAAAAATTCCCGTATAGTGAAAATTCTGCATCATGAAAATCAACATAATTTTGTAAATCATTTTCAAATATCTTCATCAATGAAGATTTTATTCCTTTACGGAGTGACACATCATCAAATATAGATGGCGACCTAACAGCTAACTCGTATGATAGCTTTTAGTTTCATAGAACTATAGCAAATGCATAAAATTCTGTTGAAAAGCTGTAGAGGATTGATTATAACCTTCACCATCCTTGGCTTGGCCTGAGTTTTCACTTTGTTTTTTCTGTGTAACTGCAACTCAAAGAAGTTTTTTCAGCGCATTTTATGATACACAACCAGATGACAAAGATAGATGTTCTCCCGATTCCTTTGTAAATGCATTTTGTTCTTGAAACCATGAAGTAAACTTTTGTATATCTAACTAGTCTCGCTTCTTCCTCGAATCCCTAACTTCTACATGTTGTTCATTGAATGTAATGGAACTTCCCAAAAAGTCTTCCAAGGCTTCATGTACCTTTACAAAATAGGGGGTTCCATGTATCCATTTAGAAAGTGTACTTTCTGCGATGCCTCTATCATGCGTCAAACCTCTGACAGATTTCATTGGGCGCATAAGGCATTGCTCAGTACTCATATTGACCAAAATTTGCTACTACGTCCCACTGTAAATAATCATTTTATATTGTTAGCTAGCTAATTTTTTGTATATATAAATGGGTTGATTTCGCATAAGGTAAGTGCCTGTAAGTATATTCTGACCATACACTATAGCCCACAAACTTTCAAATCCACTTTCTTCCATGATATATCCTACAGAGCCCATAAACGAAATAAGGAGGTAAAAATCCCCTAGCCTTACAATTATCTTAGCGATTTCGCTATCAATTTCAGCAGAAGCTACAATCTCGGACGCCTTCAAAAACAAGTGACCCAGAAAGCCAAATGTAGTTTAAAGGGAATGAAGTTGTTATTATGGAATTGGAAATATTCATGGCAGCTTTCATTTCATTGTAATCTTTGACATTAATATTCTTCAATCCCCTAAGTACATTTTTCTTTGTATACGCTCGTATCCTTATACTCTCAGGGGCTTTAAATGATCCAGAGTATTGCTTTTTAATCTTCACTTCAGTTTCTACTTTGGTAGCTGGTGCAATACATTGCATTCCACCTAGAGTGCGTAAAGTGTTTAGGCCATTCAATGTTCGAATCAGCGTTGTCAAAAACATGTTGGAGAAAGGCACCTTCATTTATTTTTGGCGATCCTGTACTTATCAATGCATTATAGTAATATGTTGATGCTTCATAATAGGACGCACAGACACCCATTGAAGAAAGCATGTTGATTAAATGTCTGGACCCATACAAAAGACGAAGTGTAAGTGTTAATCCAATGTGTAGGGGCGAAAAAAAGGATCTAGGTCTTACAGCTATTATACAGTAATTAGGCCCGGTTGTTTCAAGTTCGATCAAAGTAAGCGGTCGATAAAAGCATAGATTTTTACGAAAACGGATCGTCTGATTGGTGGAGAACGTAAAAATCTATGCTTTAAGAGAACGCTTACTTTAATCCAACTTGAAACAACCGGCCCTTAGAGGTGTAGAGGTGTAGGGAGGGGAGGGGAGACTTAGCTGCGCACTTATTATTGTTCACATTCGAATACGAGTTATATGAATACTGCTGAAATGCTTAAAAATTGTTTCGATCTACTTTTACGTTTTTCTAAAAATAAAAATTAAAAAACCAAATAATTCAGGTAATTACGAATAAAATAGTAAGTCTAGAAAAAAGGTCAAGCTTGTTTTATTTGGCTGATATTCTAAGGATTAAAATTATTTTAACTAAATTTTAACTAATGAATTCTCATGAAAATAATTTAAAATAAAGATGTTAAGGAATAAAAAGTTAAAAAATATAATTTTTTAATTAAATAATAACATAATATGGGCCATACCTAAAAAGCTTGAAATTTATTGTTAATGACAATTTTGAGTATTTTAGTGAATTGTCATGAAAATATTATGTTTACAGAAAAATGTTATATAAGCTTTTTTAAATAGATGTTAAGAAATAAAAAGGTAAAAAAATTATTTATTTTGCTTAAATAATAAGAGAATATGGACCATAACTAAAAAGCTTGAAATTTTATTTTAGTAAAAATTTCAAGTATTTTAGTGAATTCTCATGAAAGTATTATGTTTACAGAAAAATGTTAAATGAGCTTTTTTAAAGAATAGATATTAAGAAATAAAATAGTAAAAAAAATATATGTATATTTTAAATAATGACGGAGATATGAGCAAAAACTCAAAAACATGGAATTTTATGTTTAAGGGGGGGGTGGGGAAGAGAGCACAAGGGGGAGGGGCAGGGACTTTTGAGGAAATACTCCTCTAATTAGGTTCTAACAACTGGCAAAAATTCAGCTTGTCTCTAATTTGTTCCGACATGAGCTCATTTTTGGCCTTCATTGCCTGGGCTATTTAGAAAGAAGTCTCGAATTAGATTTATTTTTCTGGTAGACTTAAAAATGTGTAGTAGGAATTATGAAGCTGTTATTTCCCACGCCAAAAATCAAATTAATTCCCGACTACTGTCCAGAAATTCCAAAATATTAGCACAAGAAAAGATAACTAAGCACCTTTGCATATTATATTATCAAACTTAAAATAAATAGAAAATAACATTTTGAAATAAAATAAGACAACACCCAAAACAATTAATAAGGGCCGGTTGTATCAACTTCGATTATAGCAATCTTTCGTTTAAACCATTGGTTACTGTGTTTTCAACCAATCGCACAGTTAGTTTTGTAAAAATCGATGGTTTTTACGAAAGATTACTATAATCCAAGTTTATACAACCGGCCCTTATTAATTGTTTTGGTGTTGTCTTATTTTATTTTAAGTTGATACAATCGGGCCTAAATGTCATAATCTTCTTAATATAATTTTTTTTGTCTGTCACTCGGCCGCATTCTAAAATAAGAAATATTGCTATTTCTGTATCTTTACACATATTGTTTAACATTGTGATGCCGCCAATTTTGACATTCTAAATTTAACAGGTTTAAAATCAATGAATTCAATCAATGAGAAAGCTCTAAAATGTAAACAAATGTTAAGTTCACAATTACGAGTAATGAGCTTTCTAATTGATTGAATTCATTAATTTCAAACCTGTCAAACTTAAAACCTCAAAATTGGCAGATACTGGAAGGTGGACCCGTTAGAAGCCTCAACAACCGGTGAGCTCGCATGCGAAGCTGTATGAATGTGGATGAGGCGAGAGTTGTATGTCAGGACAGAAGAGTGAGGCGCTCTATCCTCTCTGCCTACCCCCACGGGGAAACGGCGTAATGGTAAGTAAGTAAGTAAGTAATTTAATCTAATTTAATTTAATTTAATTAGAGACCCTTCTTTATTTCCACTTTAAAGTTCGGAGTCAATCTGATACCTGTATGTGTGAACCAAGGCGTATCTAGCCGAGGGATCCCGGACAGCCTTTGCCAGCACAGCTACACCCAGCCAGTGGGGCCCTAGTGCCTCCGACATGACCTCCCACAGGCTGCCGAAGAAGGAACTCACTTCCAGTCTACTGGGACAGAATGAAATTGCATCTGATGACGCAATCAACTGAAATCATCAAAACATAATAAACCCTTCCGATACCCTACATTCGGATCTCAAATATTTGCAAAAAATACCCAGAGGTTTTATGTCAGTCAATGCAAATACCTTGTAGTTATTCATTTTAATATTTAATTTATTTTAATGGTTCACAAACAATGAAAAACACAACATAATATGGATAATACAATTTAACATAGAGATAAAATAAAGGCTAAAACATCTACAAGAAAGAACAGAAAAAAGTGATTTTATAGAGTGACGTTGAATAAAGAGACTAAACAGCTAATTTCACAAATTTGGTAATAGTTCTCTTATATTCGTGGAAACTGTCATGGAATATGTCAATGAGGACGTTATGGTTATTTTCTATTTTGTTGTACGACCTCAGCATTCTAGATAAAGAATTAAAGTGGGCCATATTGTTGTTGTAAGTTGAAATGTATTACCTATATGTCCTAAGTCGGCGACTAGGAACATTCAAAGTTATATTTTCTATACAAAATTCTGAATCAATATTGCCATGTATTACGTTATATAGGTATATTAACTTAGCAATTAGTCTTCTAACTTCCAATTTGCCTACATGAAAATATTCTAATCGCTCTTGATAAGATACTAAAGTGCTGCCCAGATTACACTTAAATGTAAGCATGCAAAGAAATTTTTGCTGTACAGATTCTATCATATTTTTGTTTGTTATATATATAATGAGGTGACCAAATGACACAATCAAATTCCAAATTGCTGCAAACCATTGAATTATAGATATAAACTTATTAATGATGGTTTTTTGAATGGTTGTGTGATTCTATATGTGAAGCCTAATATTTTTAGAGATTTTTCTTTGATATTATTAAAGTGATAAGTGAATATAATATACTTTCAGTAAAACAGTCCTATCCTAAAAAATTTTCAAATAATTTATAATTTTATTATTTTCATTATTTATTGATAATAAAAATAATAAAAGCCATTTATTATTGTTATAAATAGTTTTTAAAAATATATTTAAACCTATTGATGTGGTTGGAATTCATAACGAATAACACCGAAGTCAAACGATACAAAATAACCCCACCCTGCCGGCCGGCCGATGCACACTACCCCAACGCGTCGCGGAAGCGTATAAAAGGAACAGCGACCCCGCTTGCCGCATGCAGAGTCGTCCGTAGAAAATTATAGACCTGTAGCTGTTCTCTCTGCCCCAGCTAAGGTATTTGAAATCATAATAAATAGAACCGTCGCTTCCCGAGTAGAGCCATTTATAATTGATGAACAACATGGATTTAGGAAAGGCCGCTCGGTTGAGACAAATCTGATGGTCTTCACAAATTACGTCACGGAAGCTATGGACGCGGGACATCAGGTAGACTGTTCATATAATGACTTCGCCAAAGCCTTTGATACAGTCAACCATGATGTCTTATTGAAAAGGTTGTATGAGATTGGTTTCTCGGATGGTATGCTAAAATTAATGGCGAGCTACCTCCAAAATAGGAACCAATACGTCTCCTACGGCCTATTCGCGTCAGAGTGCTTCTTTACCTTCTCGGGTGTCCCACAAGGATCTAACCTGGGTCCATTGTTGTTTTCGATTTTTATTAATAATATAAAAAATGTAATTTTAAACTCGCGCTTTCTGTTATTTGCAGATGATTTAAAGCTTTTCTTAAAGGTGTCAACTTTGGACGATTTTCGTCTTCTCCAAGCAGATATATCAAATATATGTGAATGGGGAAGACGAAATAAACTTTTGTTTAATGTTTCCAAGTGTTCGGTTACATCCTTCACTAGGGCCCAAAAAACCCTATTTTTTCGCTACAAAATGAACGACCAAAATCTGACAAGAACATCAAATGTTAAAGATCTAGGTGTTAGATTTGTAAGCAACCTAACATTTCATGATCACATAGAGATGATCAGTGGTAATGCTTTGAGAATGTTAGGATTTGTTCTGCGTACTGCCAGGGTTTTCGAGAATACCCGCGTACTGAGAACTCTTTACAACTCCTTGGTGCGGAGTAGACTCGAGAGTGGCTCGATGATCTGGGGGCCACATGAGGGGAAGTACTCTCTTAAGGTGGAGAAAGTCCAAAAGAAGTTTCTGAGATATCTCTACATGAGAGAGTACGGGCATTATCCTTGGCTTTACCCAACCGAGTTTCTCCAGGGTATGCTTGGCTACAATAGTCTAGAGACTAGAAGGAATGTGTACTTGATTACACATTTTTATCGATTGTTGCGCGGTATGATCGATAATCCTGAAATTATGCAGAGCATTAATTTGTATGTTCCTGATAATTACATTAGACATCGTCAGCATAGATTGTTTCACATTCCAATATACAGGACCAACCTGCCGATGGTTATGCCTGTTGGAAGAGCCACAGCTATGCTGAACAAAATCGCTTTGGGTATTGATATATTCCATGTGCCTGAGGGGGTTTTCCGAAGTGGGATTCTCCTACACCTTTGACCAGATTTTATGTTATTTTTAATTTATTAAATATTTTTATTTTGATATATACTTCCTAATATGTATGCCTTAAACATTTTGTTTGTAATGTACATATTATCAATAAATAAATTGAATTGAATTGAATTGAATTGAAATGCAGTACCGCCCGAGGTTTCAATGGGTCAACACGTCTCTCCAGCAGCCAGAGGGTTCTCCTGCTGAAGAAAGCTGACTTGCCTGTGCTGCATCCCGTCTGCTGCCTTTGGACAAGGAATAGCTGTAGATTATAGGCGGTCAACATTTCCCCGCTGGTGGCCGTTGTGGGTGCCTTGCCCAGACAGTGAACCATCCAATTGCAGACCTCCGCTCCGCCGAATAAACTCTCCCCGTGACGTGGGTCACGGTTCCGAGTACCGCCGAGCATACGAGTGTCACGTCACGAGTGAATTTATTTTGTGTTATATACAAGTTGTGCCCGCGGTTTTTATCTAGTGCTGCAAGCCCGGTAGTAATTTAAGAGGTAATTGGACAGGAGATGATATTAATGGTGACTTGAGTGAGACTTTCTTGTATTATAAACTTAATGAAAGAGACTATGTAAAACTGAGCTATGTAATTTAATTGTAAATTAAATGTGTATTTATTCTGTAATTGATGTGCGTTTTCTTCCACTCCTATATTGATCCGTATCACTAGGAATAGTTTTTTTTACCCTGATTTAAGGAAATGACCGCATTTCGAATTTTTACATTATTATGAATTATTATGTTAGGTATGGGTGAACTTATGAACTATTTTTATTTTTAGCGGCGTAGTAAGTCGAAATAGCTGTCACATTTTACGCTTTACGCAAACTTGCAGAACTGAATAATAATATTTAAAATGTACTTTTAAATTTCATTGAAAATAAACACGAAGTTCCAAAGTAAACACAAAAACCATAAATAAAAAAGAATTAAAAATACTCAAACGAACTATTTTGAGTTAAAAATTATAAATTTTATTTTTAAAATATGTTTACTTACCCCCAGACTTCTATTCATAGCACTGAGAACTTTCTCACTATGGAATGCTATATATTCCCTCGACAAAGTGACAAACTGTCTCATGTTTGTAAATTTTCCACACTCGATATTACTATCCACGTTCATCCTAAAAGGAAATCATTCGCAAATAATCAAACAATACAAAAACGAAATATAATTAATTTAAACATATTTAATTTGGTTTTGATCGTCAAAAATAAACACCCACTGTATTTTAAATTCAACTACAAATTTAAAATAACTTACATTTTTGTAAGCTAAAGAACACTCTGATTTAATTAATAAATTAAGAGTAATATTGGTTGTATTATCAAACTATAACGACTGAAGATAGTAAATGGGGAAGAGCAAGAGCAAAAATCAACAAAACCACAACTCGGCAAAAATTGTTTTCGATTGTTTTCACAGAATTGATTGTTTTTTGTTTTCCAGAAATTCGTTGACATCTCAAAATTCAAAAGTTCGAAAATCTATGCTAAATATTAGGGATGGGCGTTGAATGGACGGACTAGTTGAAATCAATCGTTGACGTTGCGTCACGGTTTACGTTTATCGCATGGACTAGTTGAATTTGTAGACGGTGGACGGCGGACGCCGCGCCGTGGACGGTGGACGATTCGGGATTCAACGTAGTGCAAAGCAACGAGCGAGAGCAAGACAAAACGTCTCCGTTTATTTCTCTCTCATCTCTCGCTGTCGACTTGTAGACGCCATAGACGTTATAAACGGCTCGACGGGTAATTTCATTTCAACTCTAAAGTACACGACCATAGAGTCCAGATCTGTGTACACGCCAAATAACGCGTAATAAAGATAGCCAACGGTTGAGCCGCGTTAAGCGAACTTATTAAGCCGTCGAGCAGCGTCGCGTCGAACCGTAGACAGTTGACCATCGTCCCGATGTTTAGATAGAACGTCAGCGACGTCCGCGTTACAAAGTTGACGCGTCAACTAGTTGACGAATTCAACTAGTTGTTCGTCTCGTCGATGGACGGACGTGGACGGTCTCGTCTCGTCGACGGTAAATACGTCGACGACTCTTCACTACTAAATATAAATTAGGGATGGGCGTTGAATGGACGGACTAGTTGAAATCAACCGTTGACGTTGCATCGACGCGTCGACCGTTTACGTTTATCGCATGGACTAGTTGAATTCGTAGACGGTGGACAGCGGACGCCGTGGTCGGTGGACGATTCGAGATTAAACGCAATGCAAAGCAACGAGCGAGAGCAAGACAAAACGTCTCCGTTTATTTCTCTCTCATCTCTCGCTGTCGACTTGTAGATGCCATAGACGTCATAGACGGCTCGACGGGTAATTTCATTTCAACTCTAAAGTACACTACCATAGAGTGCAGATCTGTGTACACGAACTATGACTAGAGATTTGAAATTTGAATACATGCGTAGCGCGAGATAGGCTTAATAAACTATTATCTATTATTTTTTACTTGATTTTTTGTGATGTCACGTGCGACGATTCGGTGAATTCCCAATTTTACGCCGTATAAAATAAAACAATTCTGTTTAATTATTTTATTTTTTATTGAACTATTATTAATTAATAGGCCGGCTAGATATTTTTCTAAAATCAATATTTTATTCGATCGATCTCGACTTCTTATATATTTACCTGAAAAGGGATGCTAAAATTTAATTATTGTGTTATTTCCTTACTTTTCAACTTTAGCATATAAATGATAAACAAACTTGTAGGGAATAAAAATTTCTATACCTAACTATGGTCCTTATTCAGGAGTCCAACATTAATTATTGTATATGTAATATAATCTTGAATTTAGGTTTAATTAATTTTTATTATAAATTCCCTATTTTCAACTTTATAGATAAAAAAATAAATCTATTATAATTTTGTTTACACCACTTTTTATTGGTTTTTTTACATGTTTCGGGAACAATGTTCCTTTTCTCAAATTGAGCCTTAAACTAAAGTTGACAAATAATACAGATATATTTATTTATTAATAATGTCACCACAAAGTGAAAGTCTGACTTTGAAAGATGTATTCTTCAATAAATTTCTAGATAACATCTCAAATGTAAAGTATTTTTAAATTATTTATTTATTTATAAATTTATAGTTAATAAATAAATGTAAAGGTTTTTATCATTTTATTTAACTTGTATTGAAACGAATGAATATTTCGTAATCGATTTGAGTTAGTGTAGTGATAGTCCAACGTTTTACAAAAAATAATACTCATAATCAAGGCAGGAATATAGTCCTGCTAGGTTATTATTGTTTTACAAATAACCCTGTACACATGTAATAATGTGTATCTAATATATTTTTTATACACACATTGCTTTGTACTTTATATTTTTAATTTTTATACTCATATTTTAATGCTTATACCCGATACTTTCACTGCTTATATATGTAGTTTATATTTATATTTTACTGCTTACACCTGATATTGTTGTGTATACCTACTTCTTTCTTTATTATATATAGAAAGAAGTATATAAAACAATATGTAAAAGCCTATAAACAAATAAATAATAAAATATTTCTTTTTACATATAAGCACAAGTAGCGGTTTTACTTTCCCCGAAACTATATTCCTTCGAACTTCTTTAAATTTTAAAAATTAACGTAATAAAAATAACCAACGGTTGTGCCGTCGAGCAGCGTCGCGTCAAACCGTAGACAGTTGACTATCGTCCCGATGTTTAGATAAACGTCCGCGACGTCCGCGTAACGAAGTTGACGCGTCAACTAGTTGACAAATTCAACTAGTTGATCGTCTCGTCGATGGATGGACGTGGACGGTCTCGTTTCGTCGACGGTAAATACGTCGACGACCCATCCCTAATATAAATATCTATCTATGGATACCATAGAAAAGGTATATATATATATATAGTCCGTCCAACTTATCTGGAGAATAAAGGAGGGCGTCCCAATCGTTGTGGTACTGCCCATAGTCTAAAAATTATCTCATTTGTAGGGAATTTTTTGCAAATTCGTTTTTTCTTAAACAAGTTATTAAGCAGTATACGACACGATAAAAAAAAAACAAAAAATGTAAACTAACGTACAAATAAATTTATCAAAATATATATTCGTAAAATACACAACGCAACAAAATGGCGTTTTTTCAAAATCAAAGAAAAATAAAAAATCAGGAAAAAAAAACAAACAGTAATAATTCTTTTAGGTCGGCGCCACATTACGCAGATCTTCCGCCGCGTCTTTTCTGTTGCGCCAAATCGGCAAAGCAAATAGATCGACCGATCATTCGCGTAATGTGTTTAATAAGCGCATATTGTATGGAAATAAATGTAGCGATGTTCCACGACAGAAGAGACGCGGCGGAAGATCCACGCAGTGTGGCGCCGGTTTTATTCGGTGTCTCATACCTAATGATCATGACCACCATGTTTAACTCAGTAACACCTAAGGATATCAATCGGTTTAGGGCCGTTGTATCAACTTGGTTTATAGTAATCTTTCGTTCAAAGCATAGATATTTTGCATTTTCCACCGATCAAACAACTCGATCTCGTAAAAATCTATGCTTTAATGAACTATTGCTATAAAGTAAGTTGATGCAACCAGTCTTTAATGTGCATAAATAAAAAAGTTTATTTTGAAAAAAGATGTTTATACAAATGAAATCGTTAATGAATTATGTAATAAAAGTATAAATAATAAAAATTCTATGTAAAAAATTATCGAATAAAATATGTTCTAAAACTTTTCTCATCTTACGGCTTCTAAATCAATTTTTCCACTTATCCTTGTTCTTTTTTTTCCGGGTGTAGATATTTTAATGCCCATTTCCACGGCCGCTTTACCTTCTTTAACTATTTTGTAAATTGCCGATTCAGAAAACCTGAAGAAATTGTATAATAGTAAAATAAAAAACTAAGTATGGGAAAATCATTATAACTGCATGGCAGCACTAACCTGAAGTGGCGGCAATAAGTCTATGAACAAAATCAAACGGTATAATTGAGGCTTTCAGACGTTGTTCCTCTTCAAAAAACGTGTGCATTTTCAAGATTATTTCCCGAACACCGCTTTTAATGGTTTTTGGCATGGTGACAATCTAAAATTTTCTTAAAAAACTATCGAAACAGTCGTGAACCCCTCTGTAAACAAAGGCTGTCAAAGGTCTGTCAGCTGTAGATAATCCAATATGGCGTCGTTAGTTCCAAATTTGGCCATTCTTCAGATAAGTTAGACGGACTATATATGGATACTCTTTCTGTGAAAATCCATAGAGAGCCTTTACCGTAGAGATTTTTTATATTTCTTTTTTCTATGGATTTACTTTTGTAGCGGACAGAAACTATAAACACGATAATCGCTACCTAGGTACCTACTTGAATTTTATCAATATCACTCAAGTTATATATACACTCAAGTGTTGATGTTGATTTACCATTTATTTATTTATATTTATGGTGTAAATTTATTTAGCTATTTGCTAGATATTTGAAAGATCAGGACATGTGATGGATGACATAACTGGGAAAAAATGTTACGCGACCTTTTTAGCAATACCGGAAAACAAACCTAAAGCAACATTTGGCCACATTGCGCATTCACACGGTCGCAAGACGAATCACGCGACAAACCGCGAGCTGAGTGTAAAAACAGTGGGCTTACTAATCGTCGCATATGTACGAACTATAACTTATAGCGATGGATATTAGATATATACTCCATACTAAGTACAGTTAAACCACATTAATTCGTATCCGGATAATTCGAACTCTTTTAAACACACAAGTCCCAAAATGTTAATTTCATAGTAGATTAATCCCGATAATTCATATTTCGAAATAATTTTTAGCCACTTGCGCCATAAGTCACATAATTTAAAATCTTTTTGAAATTTGACAAAATTGGAAAGCGAATTTCTCAATTGCATCGCCCTTTTTTTTGAACCTTAAATTTCAAATAAACGGGGTTCCGCATAATTCGAATTTTTTGGGTCCATTAAATTTCGAATTAACGAGGTTTTACTGTACTACAATGAAGTATTACATTATACGCCACTTCACACGTTTTTAATCGAACACCTACCCAATCCTTCAAACTTCAAATACCAACTTCCACATTCATCGCCGACGTGATGCCGCAAACACCGGAAGTGTGACCTTGGTGTAGTATGGCGCAAAAAAGTGGTAATCAAACTGTGGGGTACCGTGTCTCGGATCCCACTTTTGTATAATGTATTACAGAATGAAAAACAGCTGATATGAACAGAAAGCCGCGGTCAGATTTATAGTGTTTATTTATTCTCGAATTACAGTGTATACTTTGTTGCTCGAACTTGGTAGTCAGCGTGGTTGTCAGCTGTGCAGCTGCAGGTTGACGCACCAGGATTCATGTGGCGTTAACGACGGGTGATCTTCGGGCGTGGTCGTAGGACGAGTCGAAGTGCTTTCGTTAGCGTGGAGAGGCCGGTGTTGTGAAGCTGGAGATGGTGCTGATGACTAATGTAGGTGGCGTATCGCGGTGACGTTGAGGATGATGGTGGTACCGTCAGTAGCAGATGGTGTTCGCTGCCGGAGGTTGCGAAAACAGTGGAGCGATGAGGCTGACGATAATCGATAAATTGGAGACTGGAGGCGTAGCGAGGAATGAGCTGAGCGGCGTAGCGATCATGGTTTGATATCGTAGTTACTGCAGGCTGATCGTATGGCGTAGAGAGAGACGAGATACATAACTATTGCTTGACCACAATAACTTGGCGTGCGGCGACTTTGGAACTAAAACCCGCCCCGCCCGCACCCGGCGGTAACCCCTCGCCCTGTCATTCAGTACAATTTTGTATTTGCTCGGGAGCTGTGACATCTTGTTACCAATATACACTGAATTATTATGTCCAAAACATCCTAAACAGTCCGGGATGGTGCAAAAACAATTGCCAATGAAGTATTAAAGTTTTGCGAAGCTGAAAAAGCAAATAATGGACCGATATTACCGTCTGACAGTTTGACACATAGAACGGCCGCCATTACGACTTGGTTTCTTTAATGCTGCCCGACAAAACTTTTGTTAAAGGCTACGACACCGGTCACCGGATATTCTGTACATTATGTATTGTGTAATAAATTTACACCCTGGCAATGGTCGCATTCTAGGTGATGCTACGAGTAGCTGTCGTCGGGCAAAGTGGCGTTGTGGTTACGGCATAGGGAAACGAACTGCTTTTGACTTCGCCGCCACGTCTTTTATATCCAGATTTTGGTGTCGAGATGTGTACAAAAAACCTGTGTGAAAATGGAGCCGTCAGCATATTTAAAATGCTTTGTCTTTGTGAGATTGTGCCATCAGCAGAATTTGCGTTTGCATTTTTCATTGTTATCCTCCTGTATGCAGCGTAAGACGCGCCAGGTCAGCAGTTTCTAATCTCCGATATCGATCTTATCTATCTGTAAATACAGACGTCCGCACTTTTGAGTGCGCATGTTTTTTCTTGCCCGATTGATTTTCCGTGGGAATTTCGGCGCTGGTCAAAACGCGTGGGGAAACGTGCCGTTGACCCCACAAAACTATAGAAATACATACATTTAAATTTTACAAAGCAAAATAGAGGAGCAAGGGTTCCATAATAATCCAGTACTCTGATTGACATGAGTCAAGTTATTCCTGTATTAATAATTTAATTTGCTGGAAAATAGTTGCATAGAATTCTATGTTGTTTATGTAGGTGCTAGGTTAATTGAAATTCTTAGGTAGATATTGAACCTGAAAGCATATTAAAGCCATGTATTCACTAGGGGACAAATCGCGAAACATTCCGCTCGGCGTGTCGCATCAACATCTACGCTTATGTTTCGGAGACAATGATGCGGTCATTTGACGTGTACACACCGGGACTCGCATATCTTGTCGCGGAAATGTCACCCGATGAAGTTATGTTGACAGCTGCGGTATCTCATTTGGCGAAAACGGGGTTCCGCGCAATTCGAAATGCTTTTTTGGGTCGCAATTTCAAATAAACGAGGTTTTACTGTAATAAATTGAATATTATTAAAAACAAGGTCCTTTTTGCAAATAATTATTGTTTTCCACACGTCGCGGAAATGTCGCCCTATGAGGTAATGATGACATCTGCGTATCTGCCTAATGAGTTTATCGAAACGTAAGAGGAGATTGCGAAATTATTTACTGCAAAGAGAAAGAAGGACGGATATTCTATGCGATCTTCGATCGATACAGCTCGATGAGTTCAAGAACAATTTCGTTTCCCCACACTGTCATCTTGACAGATACAGCGCATGCGTATTCACTTGTAAACATACCACGTGGTACTGAGTAGTGACGCTCCGCGCGTGCTGTTGAGGGACAATTTGTCCCCTAGTGAATACATGGCTTAATACTTAAAATGTCGAGGCTTTTCAAATATGGGATTTTCTATTTTGCATCACGGGCACCGAATAAAATACGTAGTTAGTATGGTAACATGTACAGTAGTACCCCGATTTAGGTAAGTGATGCATTCCGTAAAATCAAATTCAGTATTTATTAATATTTAAAAAAAGAATATAACTTATTTATATATATTTATAGAACTTAAACCTATTTATTAGAGCAAATAGGTTTAAGTTGTCCTACATACTCAACGCGTTCAAATAATTTATTTTACGCAAACTTTGGTAGGACTAACTACTTAAAAAACTGCTTTGTAACTCGTTGCACCTCAAAATACAATATGTTAAATTCTACAAATAATCTAGACAATTTTACTGACAATTTGCGTTTATTTAAAATGAAACTCCGTAATCTCATTTATGACTATTGATTTGATACTTCTTTAATTGAATCCCATTCCCTCCCTCTCCCCACCCCTCCCATTTTATGCATTATCATAATTTAAATCTTTGAAATATTTATTATTTATCACATATTCTTTATCATTGTTTTTTATTTAGTTTTTTTTTTTATTACCAGCTTCGAGGAAACTTTACTGGTCATACTCACAAATATTTTTTTGACATTATATAAAAAAAATTAAAATTGTACTGTATGTTTCCCAAATAAAATAAAATAAAATAAAGAACATCCTGAAGCAGTGTTTACTCTGATATTACTATATAAAAATGTATTGTGAGATAACTTCAGCGCAGAAATTTTTTGGAGGGGAAGGCGCGAGATAAGACAACACATCCAAAACAATATATTTTTTGTTTTAATCATACTTTATTAAATTATTCCTTACACTTATTACATCAATAATAAAATAATTCTTTCTTACTATAAACAATAATTCGGATATATAACCGTAAATTCTACAATTAGATATATGAGATTGATACAAAAAGTAGCTGCATATTTACTATTATAACAATCTTGGTATTACATTGTGAAATATTTTCCATATGTTTTAACAACTACAATATCATATAACAATCACATTCATTTGAGCTAAATTCCTTGCTTACTTATATATTCCAATCATATTGTTTTTGGCAAAATTTGGCAAATTCTTTTACCCATTTCGGGAATACAAGAAAATGCTCTGAAAATACCCTTCACAAGTTAAAATAATGTTTACATCTCTCTTCATTTTCGTCCATTGCTCCCGCATTCATAAGACATAAATTTAGCTATCAAATAAACTACCTATTTATACACATCATTAAAAATTGGACGTCGCAATCTCTGGTAAACTTTTTGCAGAGTAAACCAACAATTTGCCATCTCTGAAAAGATAATTTGAAAATCTATTTCGACACATTTTAAAAACTGACTGACATCGTGCAGCAAGGTCACTAAAATTCCTCAATAAAATTACTAACACTAATTGTATTGCACGTATATTCTATTGTCAAACATTGATTTAGATCACACACTTCCACCGTCTCAATGACATGTCTCTCGACACGACAACATCCTGTCATTGCGAACCGTGACCGTAGACGTTGATCAGCGGAAGTAGATGACAAAATTAAAGTTCCACAAACATAAACAATACTCTCAGATTTGCACGGATTTAGACAAATATATAAATGATAAAAATCATTTTAAAATATGTACTCCATTATTACAACTTGGCACTCACCAGGACAAAACACTCAGAATACATATTTTGTCTTAATTTAAGGCACTTTTGTATATTTATGAAGAATTTTTTTGGAACTTGGCAGAATGAATATAAAAAAAATCTGCTCTAACAAAATGTCAATGTTCAATCAAAATATCAAAGACATTTTTTTTCATCTTACATTTATCACAGTTAGAAAAAATTAGAATCGTGACATTCAAATGACACAATTTTGTACTAGGATATTTTTTATACCATCAGTTTTGAACAAATTTTTATTTGGTACATATTATGTAAACAAATTTATTTTCTAATATGTAAATAGTTTCACAACATCAATAGGGCAGTTTCACTAAAGTATCAAGTATTCAAGGATTTTTTTAAAATTTTTAAATTTAAAAAATAAACTTGAAGTGATTTCAATTTGCGTATGTGAAACTTGCGTAAAAAACGCTTGACTGATTTAAAACATGTGCGGATGACTTTTATAAGAATAAATTCCCTGTAAATAATTTTCATATTTATTAAAATTATAAATTCATTTTATAAATCTAGGATAGGATATAAAAATATTCGAAAAATATGTTAAAGATGCAACATTTTGGAAACAATAGAGTAGAAAATTTTTTCAAGTGAGATATCATTGATCAAACTTCAGTTTCTTGATATTTGATACCATTTTCATCATAAATATTTTTAAAAATTAGATGAATCACTTAGGATAGACAGAAAAAATCTATTTATCGAAAATAGTCACCACCGGGAACTCAATCCCGGAACTTTCGACACTATATAACGTACTTATATTTCAGGATTGCGTACACTGAATTGTTAATAACCAATCAGCATATTATTTAATTAGTGAGACATCTATTTTTCCTATTGGAAGTGATCGTCTTTTAAACACACGCATTCTGGAATTCATTACCCCAAAAATCTTATTTTTAAACTATTTAATAAATATTAATGATACCGAGCTGCTATTCTTTGTAATTCTCAAATATCCAAAAGAATACAACACCCAAAGAAAATAAAATGATAGTAAGATAGTGTAGTAAGACAGTCAACAGTAGAAAAAAAAAGATTTTTCATAGAATATTCTCGGGACATTCTATAAAGTGACACTCGGGAATATTCTATAAGGTGATTCCCTTTATTAAGTAATAGCAGACATGACAAACGTATTTGGATCAGTTGCATCATAAATTTCTTCACTTGGTGGGTTATTTATCCGAGCGCACCAGTGTGTTTCAGTTGCGTCTTATCCGTCTTTACTGTCACCGATGCGCACTACATAATTTTATGTAATATTTTTTTATGTTTTTTTTTTAAAAAAAGGATGGACACGTATAGAATGCGACCACTATAAATTGGTGTGTGAGGGAGGACGTCCCTGTCGCATAACAGAAGTTGCCAGGGTGTAAATTTATTACGCAATACATAATGTACAGAATGTCCGGTGACCGGTGTCGTAGCCTTTAACAATAATTTGGTCGGGCAGCACTAAAGGAACCAAGCCGTAATCGCGGCCGTTCTATCTGTCAAACTGTCAGACGGTAACGGTAATATCGGTCCATTATTTGCTTTTTCAGCTTCGCAAAATTTTAATACTTCATTGGCAATTGTTCTTGCACCATCTCGGACTGTTTTGGATGTTTTGGACATAATAATTCAGTGTAAATTGGTAATCAAGGTGTCACAGCTCCCGAGGAAATACAAAATTGTACTGAATGACAGGGCGAGGGGCTACCGCCGGGTGCGGGCGGGGCGGGTTTTGGTTGCAAAGTCGCCGCACGCCAAGTTACGTTGGTCAAGCAATAACAAATCCTTGGATTCATTGGAAAAGGATAACGATTGTGATTCTGAGTATGATCTTGAATTTGAAAACCTGAACCCAGAAGACATTTCAGATAACAAAGACATTGTGGAAATTCATGAAGATAACAAGGAAAGTGACATAGGTAGTTACAGGTGCAGGTAGTTATTCGTCAAAATCGTGATTCCGGTGTAATTCAGTTCCACGTCATTCATCTAGACGCAAAGCTCATAATATTGTAAATGCCTCATCGGGATTACTAAATGATGGCAAAAATATTTATATTTATGAGGTTAGTCGATAGTTTGATAAACCTTATTTGCGATGGAACTAATTGAACTATTGAATATTGTGATCATATTACAGCAGATTTATATACATTTTACTTTGTGATGAATATAAAATATGTATAATAATTATTGTATTCCTTTGTACTCGTATGTATTTTAAAATAATCCCAATAATTCCGTGTCAATTTTAGTTGTATGCATTTTGAAACAATAAATATAATATTGGACCGTATGCGGTGCGTACGCTATAGCTATTTTCTAATAATAATATGCTAATATGCTATTTTCGATCTTCCTGTATCTGAATGTTAATTGCAAAGATTCTCAAAAGCTTTTGATGTAGTGAGCCTGGACCCTTGGTTTACTTTATTAAAAGAAAACATTGAAATATATTTTTTACAATATTTTAATACGATGAATCGTTATAATAATTAACTTACGCATTTAAAATGATACATGATTGTAAGTGCAACTACCCTATTGTCGCACCACATTCTGACTTATCCAATTCAATGTTCCATTAGACCAGTATCTAGATCAAAGACCATAATATGTACATACATACAACTAGATAAAAGTAAGACCACATAACACACATATATTCAGCCTTATTCTGAAATAAGCAATATTGGTATTTCTGTATCTTGACAGTTATTGTATAACATTGTAATGCTGCGAATTTTGAAGTTATAAGTTTCACAGGTTTGAAATTAATTCTTCGAAATTCCGACCAATGCAACCTGACCCATTCCTATGTGAAATATGCGGGAGAGAGTGCGCCTCTCGAATAGGGCTATTCTCCCATCGCAAAGCTCATGAGAGGTGCAGCAACAACAAATTAATTCAATCAATTAGAAAGCTCATTATTCATAATTGTGAATAACTTTCAGAGCTTTCTGATTGATTGAATTCATTAATTTCAAACCTGTCAAACTCAAAATGTCAAAATTGGCAGCAGTACAATTTTATATAATAACTGTCAAGATACAGAAATAGCAATATTGCTTATTTCAGAATACAGCCAATTATCACCCTCGCAAGGGAGTCGTCAACCGCGCCTACACTCTTATCATTTAATATATAGAAGAGACGAAATCCACGCCACAATGATCAAGCCATTCGACCTTTTCTTTAATGTTTCACTAAAAATGTCTTGGAATGGAACAAAATTGAGCGTTTTAATTTAATCTTGACAGAATTGAGCTGAAGTTAGATTTGCAATTAGCTGGTCAATCCTAGATATACATCCATAAAATGGAACATCAAACCAAATAAGCGTGAATTCTGTATTTAACATAGTATAATATACAAATTGAAATGCACAAAAAATTGTTCAAAAATATATATGTAAAACATTTTATCTATCATTTAATATGTACACATGCAAAGTAAAAACATTGATAATATTTGATGAAAATGCAGTAATATTGGCAAAGAATATTATTGCGTATAAGTTACGCACGCAATCAAAATGTCTTGCAAAAATAAAGAGAAAAAAGTCACCTCCACACATACACAGTGAAAAACATTAAAATTACTTTACCAGTTCTCTTAGGTGTTACTTAAACTAAAAATATAAAATAATTCTTCACAATGTGACTGACTTTTGATGCGTTTCTTATGATGATTTCAAAGTATGTACACTTTCCAGCCCAAACTCGTTGCATTAATATTTTGAAAAAATTATATGTTCCAAGAATTTACATTGAATCAACTAGATTGAACAAATTATATCATCTCCAATACACAAGTTATTCTGAAATGCAATAAGAAAATTCCTCGACTTCAGCAAGAATCAAATATGAATGTCTTATTTTACACAGCAATAATAAAGATACTGCACTTTCATCTTCACCTATCGCGTATTTTCAAATAAATGCTTTCAGAAATGAAATCATTTTAATTTAGCTCAAGACCACAAATTAAAATGTCTGTTATATGCGGACCCAACGTACTGGCAAGGTACAATTGTTTCTGTACATCTCCATTTTAAAATAGAATATGTTTTTATGGAGGCTTCCCGGGAAAAATATGGCACGAAACTGCATAATATTTTATGGAATATGATAAAACTCCGTTAATTCTAGGCTGGATTATTCGAAATTCGTCATAATTAAAAAAAATTTAAACCCACAAGTCACACAATGTTAATTTCATGGTAGATTAACCCCGATATTCGAAAACACTGGTAATTCGTAATTCAAAATAATTTTTAGCCCCTTGAGCCATAAAAAAATAAATTTTAGGTTTTATATTTTTTTTGTAATGTAACGTAATAGGAAAAAAGTATAGATTTTTTTCACAAGTGAGAACAACGAATATGTCAATATCAGGATACTTAGCAATAGAAATGTCACAATCTTTGTATTACCCTAGTAAAAATTGTGTTTTCGAAATGAGTTCTTGAAATATGCAAAAATACAGAAGTTTTTCACAAAATTAATGGCTTTTTTCATGAGTTTTACGATTTTTGGTGAATTTCGCAATTCCATTACGATTTTTTTTTGTATCTTGAATTTCGAATTAACGGGGTTCCGCATAATTCAAAATGTTTTTTTGGGTCTCTTGAATTAAGAATTAACGAGGTTCTATTAACATATGCAACGAATAAAATAAAGTTAACTTTTACTGTCCACAAAATAAAAAAAACAACATCTAACTTTGAAAAAAAACTTTGACAAAAAAAATGACGACAAGATGAAAATAAAACATGCCCAATGATCTATAGGAACGGGAGAACCAAAAAAACATATTCTACGCAGGCATGTGTGGTATGTTGTGTCCGGGACATGTAACCTATTTTTTGAGATTAACCAATAATGCACAACCTTATAAAATTGTAAGATACATAAACGTGCAAGAGAAATGCACGGTTGATTTTACACCAAATGTAACACAATATTGTTAAAATATTAATAACGCTAAATCAAAACTAGCGTGTTGCCATTTATACAGAAAAATTATAGAATTTATCATTGGCATTTTTGAGTGCAACGATTTCACAACACAATAGTGTTATATTGCGAGCTGAATAAATAATATTTACGTATATGTTGTCATCATACGTAAAAGGCGAAATAAATATTACACAATATTTCGACACTCCCTAAGTACACTACAGAAATCTACAAAAAAAAGCAATTTTACAGGAGAGCTGTTTGAAGTTTGGCTTTACAAACAAAATGTCAGTTTTACTCTGTGAAAAAGTTTAAGTTTTGTATTATGGAGAAAAGTATTTTATATATATTGGTGCAAAAAAGAAAAAAATGCATTTTTGGTAGAATTCCAAGTTTACATAAGGACCGTCGATTTATATTGAATGTGAAAAGTCACATAAATATTTGAAACAAATATTATAAATTTAAATTTTTTAACGAAAACACATTTTCATTGTGAATGTTATTCTATGATATTTAGAATAAATATGATAAATCAATTAAAAAGATATTCAGAAAAAAAATTTGCTTGCTACTGGAATGCAATCTCGGAACTATTTCCTTTCCAGCGGATGGCAGTACACATTTAGCCAAAGTAACCATCTATGAATATGAAAAATCAGAGACATACGACTCTCTGTATAAACACAGAATCTCATAGCTAGCAGCAAAAACTTTGGGGAATCTTCTTCATTAAATTATAATAGAAAAAATTCTTTACACTTTGGATGAAATGGCGACAGTAATGGAGATAAGCGACATCAAAGATTGCATTTTTTTCTATTATAAATCATTAGAATATTATGACACCAACTTATATTTAATATTAAAAATTCGTTCACTTTGATACAAGTCAAATTAAGGGATTAAAAACCTTGCAAAAAAAAAAAATTCTCAAAATTTCTGCACAGTTTAATCATTTTATTTGATTGTATCAAAAGCGAATAAATTTTTAATGTTTGGTATGAGTTACTTTTATAATACTGCAATGTTTTACAAAAAATAGGTGAGAAATATTGAAATAAAAAAGTGCAAACTTTGAAGTCGCTTATCTCCGTAACTGTCGACATTTCGCTAAAAGTGTAAAGAATTTTCCCCAAATTCTTTGCTAGTAGCTGTGAGATACCCTGATAGGGTTGTGTATATCGTCGCTGTATAAATAATAAAGCCTATGTGCCGTTTAGTACATTCTGAGGTAAACTAATAAATTTGTCAATTTTTCATATAAATAATGGAGATATACTAAAAAGAACATTGCCGTTCATCTGGCAAGTCTGCCTAGTAATTATTTAAAATATTTTTTTATAAATCTAGTCTGTGCAATTATTTTTTAAAACAGTTTCATTTGTTTATCTCAGAATGCACTAAAACGTCACATAGGATTAATTATATATACAGTGACGAAATAATACAATTATTCATTTCCAGTGGTAATCAGATATTTTTTTCGTAAATTGGTTGTACATATATATCTTTCAAATTGATTCATCCAATTTGTTTCAAATACTATATAAACTGTGTGATAATATGCTAAACAGCAAATTGATTATTTCACACCAACAATTCCTTTATAATATTTAGGCCACACCTAATGGTCCGTTACAGTTTCATGGGAAGACCCTACAGCAGTTCTCTACATCCATTATTTTTATCAACAATAATTTACTAAACTTTCACAGGGTGTTGGACACCAACATGAATAAAAAAAAAAATTTCAATATCCAACCAAATAGATTTAACGTCAGTCCGTAGCACCGCAGTATTTAAAGCACTCATTTAGTCATCCACTGTAAAAAAAATTACTTAAAACTAGAGGAGTATTAAAATGTAATTTGTGGCGAAGAGTCAAGCGCGCAGTCGATGGTTTATATTATTTCAACATCGGTAACTCTTGACTCGTTATCAAATCGTGAATGTCTCAAAAGATTTGTGCCAGTTTTGTCGTTGGACGATCATCGCTTGACGGCAGAAACGGAATCCTCCGCGGGTGTCTGGGTCCGGAATCTGGCGACGAGCTCGTATACGTTTTTGAGCTTGGCGTGACTTTGGTAATTTTTGGCTATCGTGAGCGTCCTGGCCCGCCCCTTGGTGTGCAGCTCGACCACCCCCCACATTCGGAGAAGCCGGAGGAAATTCTTGATGGCGTCGGTCGACAGCGCTTCGCCTGTAAAAATTATGTTTCATTAGAATAATAAATAAAAATATTGGATAATTTATATAGCGCCACTTTTGTAAAAATGACATCTCAAGGTTCGCTTTACAAAACAACTGTGTAGTCTTACATGAAAGTACTAGTAAAAATCATCTGCAAACTTAAAAGATATGATTTTTTTGAAAACTTTTAAGCATTTTGAATGTTGTTTTAATAAAGTTTCTGATACACTGTCCCATAATACGGAGGGTAGAGAGTTCCACACTTTTGGACTTACTACCGCAATTCAATTCAATTTATTTAATAATATGTACATTACAAACTAAATGTTCAAGGCATTGTGGAAGTTCAAAACATATTGTGGAAGTATATATCAAAATAAAAATATTTAATAAATTAAAAATAACATAAAATCTGGTCAAAGGTGTAGGAGAATCCCGCTTCGGAAAACCCCCTCAGGCACATGGAATATATCAATACCCAAAGCGATTTTGTTCAGCATAGCTGTGGCTCTTCCAACAGGCATAACCATCGGCAGGTTGGTCCTGTACATTGGAATGTGAAACAATCTATGCTGACGATGTCTAATGTACCCATTCACTAAACTAAGTATACTTTAAGACTTTCCTGCACCTGAAGTCACCTTTATATCAACCAACACAATTTGAAAGTGATGTTATTTATGTTGGAAATGTTGTCAGATTTTTATCTCTATATTGGATGGAATAATGTGGATCTTCCAAATCATGGGTTCTCACACTGAGGGTTCCAGGTTCGATTCCCGGTGAGGTCACAATTTAATATTTTTGATTTACTCAAGCCTAGGTGTTTTGTAATGTATTTCGCTTCTCTAATTGGGCCTTCTGGCTTGTTGAAGCATTAAAAAAAAATCAGGCCTATAAAATCCTGTTGATTGAATCTCACCGTATATACACTCTCCACTATCCAACATCAGCTTCAATTCAACGAGAACGTCCTGAACGAACTCCGATTCAGACATGTGAGTGGAAAGTCCGTTGTCTGTGGACAGCAGCTTGGGCAAACACAGGGCGGTCATACTGTATACATCTATTAGGGGCCTCAGAACGGTTTGAAGGTATTGCCTGAAAATAAACATAAATTAATAAATAGACGACACACCGTTTACCTAAACTATATTAAAAAAATACATCTTATGCAAACTCTTGAGGGAAAAATGTTCTTAGGTTTTCACGGCCGTCCAAAATTTTCTGGGGTATTTTTCAGTGTTCAATTTCAATTTATTTGATATACAGGGTGTACCAGAGCTAGCAGCAGAAACTTGGCCGGTAGATTCTTGACTTATGTTATGAGTCAAAAATGTTCAAGCAACCATGACCTAATATTAATAGTTATAGAGATATGCAATATCAAAGTTTGCATTTTTTTTCTCAATATTTCTTACTTATTTTTTGCAGAGAGTTGAACTATCATTATAGTAACTTATATCGCTTATGAAAAATTAAATTGCTTCAATGCAACTGAAATAAAATGATAAAAACCTTGCAAAAAAGGTATTTCATTTTATTGGACTTTTATAAAAGAAGTACAGTACAGTGAAGTACAGTAAAACCCCGTTAATTCGAAATTCACCATAATTCAAAATTTTTAAAACCCATAAGTCCCAACATGCTAATTTCATAGTAGATTAACCCGGTAATTCGAAAACCCCGGTAATTCGTAATTCAAAATACTTTTAGTTCACATAAATTGAATTTGTAACGCCAACATAAATTTACTCTGCGATGATCAGCTACCTGTGCTTGACAGTTAAGGTGCTTCTTGCAAAGAGCGCTCAGAGATGGCACCAGTATCGCTCGCAACTAGTACACGAATGGTAGCTGTCAAATCGGTACCCCAAGAATTCCGCCCAGCGTTACTAAGAGATGGCGCTACTTTTGTTGGCAAAATATCCATGGAACATGAATATAATTATTTATATAGTGCAGAATGCAAATTCCTTGCATGTTCTGCGCTACCGCTAGACATCGCATTAAGTACTCAAACGAACTTAAGTACGAGCCTTTGGCCTTCGTCAGCTGGCTTATTCAAAGTGATTAGCAGAAGATCTGGTCTGGATACCCACCGGTGGACTCTGTAATCACACCAGGGTTGGTCACAGGACCACCAAGCGCTGCCTGGGCGCTCACCCAGCTCACCTTCGAGGATTGCTCGGTATTTGTACCCGCACCCCCTGAGGAAGAATACTAATAGGACGCCGCGTTATAAATTTTTAAAAAATATTTCGATTTTTTTCGCAAGTGAGAACAACATACAGTGAAACTCGCTTAATAAATTCACTTTTAATAAGTTTTCCCGCTAAATAAGTTTAAATTCTGCAGTCCCGAAAAAGTCCCATACAAATCCAACATTTTTTTAAGGCTTAATACGTTTCCCGCTTATTTTAGTTTCTCGCCTAAGTAGTGAAAATATTTATAGCCGAACTCAATTTATTCATACAAATAAATCTTCATAATACGTTTTTCGGAAGACGAAATTTTGTTCAACATTCTTAAAAATGAAAAATGGGCGCAATAAAAATTAAGTAGTTTTGGCAGCGACACAAATGTTCTAGCCGCTGAAAAAACCCTGTAGTATTTGAATAGACTAATAAAATAATATAAAATAAATAAATTTATACGGCGATTATTTACGATATTCTTTTATATAATCGCCTAAACGAAACTGTTTTCATTTTGGTTGTATTTCTTATAGGAAACAATCGGCAATATTAATAACGTAACATCTCTTATCGTTTTCTAAGGCCGGCGTCACACTAGGTGTATCTTCCGTCGCGTCTTTGACGCCGCGGAACGCCGCTACTACGCGGATCATCGATCGCTCCGCCGGCGTCTGTTCGTTTCACCGCCCGCGGAACTTACGTCAACGTAAAATCGGTGACGTCACGTCTCGTGTTTATGATTGCAATGCGCCACATTTGACATATTATCCGTGCACGTGTGTTTGTTCTCCGCGCGGTCCGCCGTGGAATATACTATGTGACTGCTAAGAGCCTGTTCAGATGACACGTTTTACACGTAGACACTCGCGCGTTCTCGAGATACTGGTGCTACATACATCCCGTCCAGATGCTGACGCGTGTTTGCTCACTCTCGCTTAAAACGTTTTTAGACAAGTTTTTTTTTATATAAAACAAAGTTTTTAAAAATTGTGGAGTCATTGCTTTTGCCATATGCGCCAACATCTACTGAAATAAAACAATAATTTGCATATCTGGATGCAATATAAATTGAAATGCGCGAGTGGTATCGCGCGTGATACGCGGTATCTGGACGCAATATAAATTGAAATGCGCGAGTGATCTCACGCGTAAAACGCGGTATCTGGACGCAAAAATTGAAACGCGCAAATGGACTCGCGCGTAAAACGCATCATCCGGGGCTCTACATTCGGTTGCGGATTTGACGCGACAGAAGAAACGCATAGTGTGGCGCCGGCCTCAATGAGTTAAAATTTAGATAACTTATATAAAATTCTTTTAAAATTAAGGTTAGCACGTAGGTAGTGACATACCTACATAAGTTATTTTATGGTTCCCTTTAGTATGGTTATTAATAAAATATTTTTTGACAGTGCTAAATTTTTTTTTTGTTTTGGTGGTTTTTATTGTTTTCTGACCCTCAGGTACTATTCACATAGGTAATATTTTACAAATGTATATATTTACCTTCTTATTTTTTAAAAATAAAATGTCCTTAAATTGTCATATTATATACATGAAAATTCAATTAAAATACAAAATTAGAAAGTGTAAATAATAAATTATGAAAAAAATATTGAATCACTGTTAATATGTTTTCACGCCTAATAAGTTTTTATTTGCTGGTCCCTTGAAAAACGTATTAAGAGAGTTTCACTGTATATATCAATTCTGCATACTTTAGTACTAGAAATGTGGCGTTCTTTGTATTAGCATAATAAATATTGCGTTTTCGAAATGATTTCTTGAAGAACATGCAAAAATGCAGACCTTTTTCACAAAATTAATTTTTTTTTCATGAATTTTACCATTTTTGCCGAATTTCGCAATCGCATAGGGATTTTTGATTTTTCCAAATAATTCAAAAAAATTTATAGTCCCTTGCGTCATAAATCAATACATTTTAGTTCACAAAATTCAATTTTTTTTTTAAATTTGATAAAATTGAAAAAATATTAATTTTTTCGCATGTGAGAACAAATATATATTTTAGTAATATAAATGTCGCAGTCTTCGTATAAGCATAATAAATATTGCGTTTTCAAAAAGATTTCGTTTTTCACTAAATTAATGACTTTTTTCATGAGTTTTACAATTTTTGGCCAATTTCACAATTGTATTGCCCTTTTTATTTTTTTTGTACATTGAATATCGAATTAACGGGGTTCTGCATAATTCGAAATGTTTTTTTTTGGGTTCCTTTAATTTCGAATTAACGAGGTTTTACTTATATATAAAAAAATTATAAAAACCTTTCTCTTATGCAATCTTCACTATCATTGACTATATAGTAGGTATTTCTCCTGGGGGTATATCCTTCCTCGTCATCCATCGGCATCACTGATCTCGACATGCGGATTCCTAGTAACTGTTCATCAGTGAATGTTTCCATCTGAAATAAATTAAAGCGGTACATTCACTGCATATGCATATTTCAGCGTTTTTTACGAAAATGTGGGTTTTTATTATTCATTTATATCAGAATTTATATGATAGATTGCATTTTTTTTAGGGCAATAACTTAGATAGAACCTTTGTTCTTATATTAAAGTAATAAACTGAACATTATTTACAATAATTAAGAAAATATAGGCAATAATCCACAGGCCGCGGCAAAAAATTTTTTTTTAAAGTTCTACATGTTTTTTTATACGTACAAAGTTTACTCAATTATCTAGAATCCATACATAAGAAATTAAGAAATATTTTATATTTATAAAGTTATAATTATTCAAACATGCAGTAATTTTGATGACTTTCAAATCTTGTTTAATCATATAAAAATATGATTTCAAAAGATATATTGTATCTATATTCGCCCTTTGTGTCTTCATTCACTATTGAAAAGCTACATTTTTTATTAAAAACACGTTAATTATTATTTCAAAATAAAAATTCTAAAGTATGAAAAATGACATCCTCATACGTCAAATGCCGATCACATGCCTTCTGGCCACGGCAGAGGTCAGACGCGTTTATGTGGCCGAATATTCCTCGTCATTTATTTCACTATTAATCGTACTTCTAAGCCAAATTTGACATTTATATGAATTATTATTATATAATACGCTCAAAAGCAATTGATATCTCCCATATATTAAGGTTTTATATGGATTTTCGAAGGGTTTCATCCTTTTTACACTTTGAACATGCGTCACATGTCAGTTTCACTATTAGCCCAATTTCAACAATTGTTCCAGATCATTTGAGGTATCAAGATTTAAGAAGGAGTTCAGAATTATAAATATGATTCTTAAATTATTTACGGAAAATAATAAGTCGACTCAAATAATATAAGATCATTTGTCAAAAGTTAAATAAGTAAATATTTTGACAGATGAAGTACTCTGTGGGGATGCCTGACGCCGACGAAAGCGAAGAATATATAACCATCTCTTTCTATCAAAACCTTACTGTTTTAGCAACGTAACCATAAATATATGACGAAAGTGCAAGTTTTATTCGATTCACGCTCAGATGACATCTCAGGCACGGCTTGAAAGTACGTGATCTATCCACGTAATTTGACAGATTCGCATATTTATGAAACGGCTGTCCAGCCTTAACTAATTAATAAATTAATTAAATGAATTTGTGTCCAGTGACTTATGTAATTAATAAAATTTTAATTAACTTCAAGTGTCTCATTTGTCTCCTGCTGCCGTGATCCCGTGACAATACATCAGGCTTCCGTATGAACAATTTCAAATTCGTGATGTGGCGTTTTTTAATAGACTTCAACCCTCCCATCACAGGTTGTCACGATCCCGTTGATCCCCTCTAAGCCTGTGACATCATTTATGGAAGCCGCCTATATGTATTCCGTTAACACGTTAACTGCCCATCATGCGTTTGTGTGTGATAACGGGAGTGTGTAGGGTGCCAATCGCGCATTTACAAGTGAAAACAGTGTGCAGTTATCATGCGCATACGCATGATCGGCACCTCGCGCACTCCCAAACACGTGATCGACAGTCAACGTATTAAAGGTTGATTTTTGATTATGGCACTTCAAAGATGAAAACGTTATAATAAGTTAAGAATATTCTTAAGTTTTTATAACCGTTCGAATCTTCGGATGCCATCAGCTTTACCCGAGAACATTAATTTTCAGTGGATATCGGTCCTACATATCCTTAAAGTGCCATGATATAATAACAAAAAAATCAATAAAATAAAATACAAGAAGTACAAGAACACTCATTACCTCGGGAGCCTTAATCCAATCCCTGCAGGCTACCTTGTGAATGGATTCCCTGACATAGTCCTCCAGATCCTGGCAAGGCTTGCACAGGATGAACTCCTGGGACAAGATCTCGCACAGCTCTAGGGACAAGTCCATCAGCTCCTGCCAAGTCACCGTGTTTCCACTGTACGACCGCTTTAATGTCAGGACTTGCAGAGCTGTCACTACAATTGAATAATAATTTTAAATCTTCGGGAAGTATAATTTTTTTGGAGATTTTTCATAAATTTTTCATCTATATGCTTAATATTTATAAATATTTTTTTTGTAATACCTACAATAGATCCTTGTTAATTCGAAATTCAAGGGACCAAAAAAAGCATTTCAAATTATGCAGAACTCTGTTAATTCGAAATTCAAGATACCAGGGCCGTGCAATGAGAACAAGAACCATGACTTTTTCCTAAGTATAAATTTTGAAAAGAAACCGTATCAAGAGATATATCTCGTAATATTCCAATCACAATAATAAACATATTATTCCGATTTTAAAATTTCATAATATTCTGGCAGATAAATATTTAATACTAATTTTTTTATTCCAAATATATGTTTAAATAAAAGTCAAGCTTCTTGTTCTCACTGCTCGCCCCTACCAAAAATAAATTTTGTAATGGCGATGCGAATGCGAAATTCACAAGAAATCGTAAACTCGTGAAAAAATTCCCTAATTTACGTAAAATTAAATTAGACCAAAAGGAAATGAAGATATTTTTGCATATTTCAAGAAATTATTTCGAAAACCTAATAATTATTATGCTAATTCAAAGATTACGTCATTTCTATTACTTAAGTAGCCGATTTTGACATTTTTGCTGTTATCATTCGATTGTCTTTTTTCAATTCAGAAATACAAAAAACCAGAAATGTGAAAAAATAAAATAAGTCACCAATAACTTTTTTCAAAGAAAACAATTTCAAAGAAAACAAAGGAATCGAATTAAACAGGAATTTATAAAAGTGAAAAACAATTTTAAATGCATTCAAGTACAAGGAATTAGTGTAAACTAAAAATAGTTGCGCATTTAAATGCAGCCAACTGAAGAAAGCACGCATTGGATTCATCAATTTTAGGGATTGCAACATAATACATATAGATAAAATGAATTCCACATACGAAATACATTTAGGAAATACAAAATACATAAAGGACAACCCATACGTGTGCACGCAATCAAATTCCATGTGCATTATTAGTTTTTTATAACTCGTTAACAAAAATCGAATAATGTGATTTAAAATGTATAGATTTATGGTGCAAGGAATTGAAAAAAATTATTTTGAATTATGAATTACTGGAGTTCTCGAATTATTAGGGTTAGTCAACTATGGGACTTATGTTTCAAAAATTACGATTATTGACGAATTTCAAATTATCAGGGTTCGACTTAATGGGGTTTTACTATAATTGAATATCAAAAGCAGTAATTAAATTTGCATCATCTGAGACCAAAATGAAATAAGTTCCCGCACTGTACATACCGACCACACTCTGCATGACGTAGTGCGGCAGCAGACAGTTGCCGTAGTAAGAGAGCTCAATGATGTTGGGGAGTATAGACACTGGCTTCACCACGATGTTACCCGCCTCGTGCTCCTTGATGACCAGGCCGGGTCCCAGAATATTGATCTGAAAGAAGGTAAAGAAATTAATTAAATAAACTGGAAGATGACAATCTCTCGTAGTTATCTCCTTCGATCCACTAAGACGCCATATTGTATATTCCACATTTTTTAATAAGATTTTGTAAAATGAGCTTTTTTGTAAACACATGGAGAAAATTTATTTGAATCTGTCGAGATTTGCTTTAGATAAATAATTTGTAATTTATCTAAATTTTTACTTGATTTATTTTGGCTTTTGACTTTCTTGTAAACATCAAGTACATTTCTGTATTTTTGGATGAAATACAGTAAATCCTCGTGAATTTGAAATTCGAGGGACCCAAAAAAAACATTTCGAATTACGCGGAACCCCGTTAATTTGAAATTTAAGATACAAAAAAAATTAAAAATCGCAATACAATTGCGAAATTTGCCAAAAATCGTAAAACTCATGAAAAAAGTCATTAATTTGGTGAAAAACTTCTGTATTTTTGCATATTTCAAGAAATCATTTTGAATTCGCTATATTTATAATGCTAATACGAAGACCGTGACATTTATATTACTAAAGTACCCAATATTGATACATTTGTTGTTCTCGCTTGCGAAAAATTTGAAATATATTTTTCAATTTCGTCAAAAAAAAAATCGAAATTCATGAACTAAAATGTATTGATTTATGCCACAAGGGACTATAAATTATATTCAAAGGGGGTTTTACTGTATTCAAGAATCCATTAGGTGAAGCCAGCTATCTAGGTAGTAAAACTACTAAAGTTGTTTATGAGATCGGCACCGTTATAAATATACGTAAATAGAATATATTTTATCGTACAATTTCATGACAAAAGTCGACATATAAAATGTGAAGCTTACAGCGTGATTGACAACGTCCACAGTATCTCCTATGTACCCGACGTGCCGTCCATCATTCAGGAGTTCCTTTGTGAGCCCCTCCACTGCGCTGACCAGCTGGCTCAAGGTGCAGCCGTCACGGAAGCGTGTCAGCAGCACAAAGGCTACGGCATTGGTAGACATTATTGCTGTTGCATTTGTACTATCTGGAAAGAAAAAACGGTTTTCAGATGTTGATATCTGATATGTAACCAACTAATTAACCATGCAGCCGTTTTTGTAGGCAGAGAAAATAGAATGCTACACTCTTCCATCCTGGCTCGCTGCTCTTATCTTAACCACTTTCATATACCTTCTCATGCATGCTTGTTGGAGCATTTTACAGTATTTGGTTTATCTGATATTGCAAGTCTCTTGCGGATGCCCACTGTTCCGGTTGCCTTCAACACTCCCCTCATATTATAGTTCCTTTATCGTCCTCTTTTTGGTCTTATGTTCCACACAACTAAATCATCTCAGTGACCTTTTCCTTATTCTATTGACTACGTTATATCCAGCATCACATGTACCTGAGAGAAAGCTTTGTAAGACAGATTGGCAACTGTACCAATTCGCGTATTCACTATAAAATTATACATCAATAAATTGACATTTATTTCAGCAACGGCAAAAAAGAACAAACATACCATAAACAACATGTCTCGCAATAGCCTCAACCAGGCCTTGCTGATCTTCCACCACACAGTCGGAGCCGTACAGACTGGTGCAGCTGGCGTTGGACGTCATCGTTCTCTCGTAGCTCAACATCTGTATTGTGATTGGATGGTAATTGTCCATTCCATTCTTGAATGTGTGCGTCTCATATGTCAAACTGCGGTATAAAGACGTCTGGCTGGGTTTGCGGAACGTCTGAACTAATTCCTGGAATCAATCAAGAATGAGAAAATTAGATTGGGGATAAATGCAAAGCATAAAAAATCATTGTGTGCAAAATGAATAAAGGATTGAACGTATGGAACATGTGAATAATGAAGGGAACAGTTTTCATACATAAAGCTTGGAGGCTAATGTAAAATGATTCATTCAATTCTTTCAACACGCCGTGCAACGTAGTAATAATAACACATATATTTTAATGGTCTCTGTTGTGCTGGTAGATATAAACAATCGCTAACGAAATACAGAATTGTCTTGTGTTCTTAACATGGCTGAGCGCCGGACACCTATTCATATACTTGCTTCGTTTGAATATGTTCTTCACTTGGTAAATAATTTGTGACACGGCTCCGATTACTTGACACGGTTAAGATTCATATAAAATGCAATCAAAGAAAAATATTTTATTAAGAACAAAAAAATCTACAGTAAATTTTACCACATTTTTTTTATACAGATAGTGTCCGTATTGCCACGATAATACCAGCCTAATGAATATAATTGTTTCTCACCCTCATGGAAAATGGTTGGTTGAAATCAATCCTGATACTGCCGTAGTGTGAATTTAGGACCTTCCAGATGGCCTTCATGGCCGCACCAAAGGTCTCCATTTGTTTCGGCATGCCCAGCTGTTCCCGAACGAAATTGCCGTCGACGAGCTTCTCGTAGTTCATAGACATGGGAACCAACAGAGCATCCTCGATTGTCCCGTCCAGGTAAGCATCTACTATCACAGACAGTATACCACCTGAAAAAATTAAAAAGTTTTTAGGATATAGAAAAGAATTGCTTAGATCTCTGATTCATCATCATGATTCTATGAATGCTAAATATAAATCATTAAAATTCATAACTTTTCACTCTAGCAATATTTAACCCTTAATCACCTACCATACGTCTCACAGACCCCGTCGAATTGATATATTTTTATTATTTTTGCGCCCAAGTTTCGTACTAACTTGTTAGTTCCTGTACCTTTTCCCCGCGCTCCTAAGTGTCGCGCAAGCGCTCGTACATGCGAGCGTTTGCTTCAGGTGAGTAAAAAACTATCGCAGGGGGTCTGAGAGATCTATGGTAGGTGGTTACGTAATTTTTTTAATTGTGTTTTTTTACGGTTTTCGTTTAAAATGGCTCTTAGTGACAATAATATTGAGCGGCGTTTAGAACAAGATATGTCAAGATCATGTTGGGCTAGATCATGTATTGAAAGAAAGTTGTGCATCTGATTCCGAATATGAAGAGCCAATTGTACTAGGTGATAAAGAAAATTCACCATCCCAACATCATTTGTCTTCAATTTTATGTGGAAACGAAGAATTTTCATCTGAAGATGATGATCTGAAATTCGATGGAGACCGTAGAAGAAGAATTATTTTGAAAGGAATTACTTTCTTTGGTCATCTGCCCCACCGTTTTTACGATTGAGAACTTTGCAGAAAAATATAGTACAGGGAAGAGAAGATAAAAAACC